>JAOTRN010000048.1:16666433-16676774 GCA_028566695.1 Bagroides melapterus
GTGTGTGTGTGTGTGTGTGTGTGAGAGAGAGAGAGAGAGAGAGAGAGAGAGAGAGAGAGAGAGTGTGTGTGTGTGCGCGCACGTGTGAGAGAGAGTGTGTGTGTGTGTGCGCGCACATGTGAGAGAGAGAGTGAGTGTGTGTGTGTGAGAGCGAGAGAAAGAAAGACAGCATCACAAAGTATGACATCATCTGTTTAAAACTCATTTAAATTCAGCTGTTTCCTGTTATCACTTACATTTAACTAATAATAATCACCATCAAGTTATTCTGTTCATTCATCTGTCCACTCTAGTTAATATGGGAGGGACAATGCTGTGGTGTTAAAGAAATGCCTATGACTTCAATAATCGTCTCCTTGAAGACGAGAGGTAGCGTGTTTGATCAGCACGATAATAAAAACGTTGATAATTAAATGATGAGTAGAATTTCTTTTATTTGCCTTGCACTACTGGGAGAGAGCTTCAGTAAATGAATTAACACGTGTACATGTCTTGTAGCTGAATGAAATCAATCACACAGTAATTGTGCAATAAACAAAATAAGGATAAGTTTGTAAATATAATAGAAAGAACAAACGAATGCTGAATAATAAATAAAAGTATCACTTTGATCACATTTGGGAACGTTGCAGGACAAGAGACAAAGATTTATTGGTCTTTGTTGTTAAAACTTTATTCCAGTCCACATCATATCATCATAGTCCATATCACATGGCACTATATGTTTACACTGTTCTGCATGAACGTCTTTGGGGAGATCCTTCAGTTTTTTGTTTTTTTTTTTTAATTCTCCCCTTACTGTGCCCATGTGGTGCTGAATATACGTGTGCTGCCAAAAAATTCAATTAAAACACAATTCAAACATTCTATTATTCATAAACTATGAAACTGCTTATGTTTTATTAATACAATCAGGCTCATATTGAAAAGCTCAGATTTCTTACCTGCACCCCGAATGAAATTTCATGAGGTTTTTATGCAGACAGAAATTAGGATGCGAGGTTGATTGTGCGGGACTCCATGGCAACGGCGACAGCAGCCGCGGTCACCAGAGAGCCACCCCATCAGCCCTAGATTAAATAAAGGGCCCTAATACATTCACAAGTGTTTGTTAAAATGCCATCATGTGACACAGATTTAGTTTGCGTCTGAGTGTGATGCATCTAGGAAAGAGGCCTCTTTTATTAGATTTTTGGAGCGAGATTTAAACGCGGAACACAGATTAATTGCATTATGGAAAGGATGAGCATTGATCTGTTTCCTGACATGCACTTAGTCTGGTGAGTTGCCATTTCATATCAAAAAGAGATTGCTAGAGCAGGCTAAGTGCTTCTGCATCCTTATTCTCTTCGGGAAATCAAAAATGGAAAAAAAAAAAAGAGATAGGGATGGATGGGGGGCTTTCAGCCAGAGAGGTGGGTGCTCATGAAGGTTTGTACACATCCAAACACAAGTGTACGGTCAGTGATGAGACACATACACACAGTGACACTGATCATGTAGTGACAGAACATAGTTCTGCTCGTTTTAATCAATATCTTCATGTCCTGACAAACAAAAGCACCCCCAACACACACACACACACATATATATATAAAACAACAATAAATGTTAGTTACTGCTCCTGGGTGTGTGTGTGTGTGTGTGTGTGTGTGTGTGTGTGTGTGTGTGTAGCGCTCTTTCTTCATTTCTATTAAGCCATGTTTTCTAGCAGCTCCTGCTTTAAATCTCGACGGTTTCAGTACCATCCAGAACTACTGTCACCCTGCGTTAAGTGATACTCGGACCTCGAGCTCACAATAAATAACTGTGGAGTGTTCATTATATAACAGTTATTTCAGCTCATTAACAATTCTGTAAAGCACTTTATGTGCAGGTTGTTTTTTTTTTTGTCTAGTTTCTTACCCAGGTCCATGCTTTTGGAAGATTTGATGTGATGATGCTCCATCACACCCTGAGGAGCTGGAGACATCAGAGAGCTTTCAGCTGAGCAAGGGCCTGTATACCACTCCAGGCTGATAAAACACACACACACACACGCGCGCACACACACACACACACGCACGCACACACACACACACGCGCACGCACACACAAACACACACGATACACTGTATTAAAGCCGGATTAAGCTAAATGTTTTCTACGAGGCAAAAACAAAACAGCTGCATGTTAGTAATCCTGATAAGTATTTCTAATAAAATAATACAGATGTTGTCCTAAAAGATCTCTTAAGATGCTTTCAATCGTGCCGCATTTATTTTGGTGGAATTGAACCCTGTTGTTTTTGTCGACGACGCTGATAAACCGTTAAACTAGTTACTACACGTAAATCTGACAGGTGATTATAATCAGGTGATTTTTGTAGTGCACATGGCCAAGGAATATTTCTAGTAGTATATTCCTAAATAAAAGTTTAAATAGCAGGCTTTAATAAGCAATTCAATCTAGTTCGGATTCGAAATATTAAAAAAAAAAAAAAAAAAAAACTGAGTGGAAACCCGTACATATTTACGGGTAAAGCATTTTATTAGACTTATGTAATTAAACCATAAGAGGTTAAAGCTCTTAAATGACACTATATAAACATTGCTTCTTTTCTGGGTACAAAATACATAGAATATGTACAAAAGAAGTATGTATGCCTGGGAGAGTATACCATCTTATACAGTTTTATAAAAACACAGAATAATCTAACACAAAGAATAAAATTACCTCTGATGGGGCTGATGGTTCAAGCCTCCATTCAGGTCTCCATTCTGTCTATAAGGACTGAATGCTACCTCTTCACCATAACCCCCATTTGAAACTGTGAAGGAAAGAAAGAGAGAAGGGGAAAAAAAAAACCCCATCATTAGAGTAGTTCACCGAGCTGTCTGAGGGACATTATGCAGCTTAATTTGAGCGCTGGCTGTTGGGGTCAGTGGAGGAGCAGTGAGAGGTGACGGTGTGGCCGCTGCTCTGAGAGACGCCCAGAGACTGAGCCTATTATCAGCTGTGACATGGTGCAATCGCCTCTCGCGTTTTAATGATCACTCACGCTTAGGATAATGGCAGTAGTGCAGGGAATGACGTGGATTTCTTACCTTTCGGCGAATGTAGTTAAAATGGGGTGCGGGTACTGTATGTGTGTGTGTGGGGGGGTGTGTGGACGAGTGCCTAAACAATGTGTTTAAAGCGAGCCTGCACGGTGGCCCAGGGCACAGACATGGAGAAAATAATAAATAGGAAAAAATGAACACAGGGAGGAAATGAAACAGTAAAGTTAGTTAAGAAAAAGATCTCCAGACTGAGGGCTCAGCTTGAGTCCTATTTGCCTAAACTGATTATGTCCAACTGCTCCACTCTCCCCAGCAACAGGGAAGCTTTACACCTCCTGGCCTTTCGCTTACTAGACAAAGAGACACCATTCAGCGTAATCCGTTTTGTTTCTGTTTGCGTAGGTGTCTCGGTTTCACTCATGGCCGCAGCATGATCTGAGTGAGATTTAAACCAATTTGTGACAGAGGGCTTGTACGGTGCTAACTAGACATGAGAAAGGGCTGATTAAAGCTCATAAAAATGAACAGTGTCGAGCTCAGTTCAAAGCGGGGGGCCTTTGTCTGGAGTTCAACGACATGAAAATACAACAAATGCCTCGAATTCCTAGACGCTTAGTACGCTGTCTACTTTAACTTAAACAATGATCTGAGAAAATCACATTTTAGTAGTGACTAATGTCTGATAAGTGCTTTCTAGCAAGTCCCTAGGACATCTAAACTGGTTTTATAGAGCTTCTGTACAACCCTTGTGGCTTTTTAGACACAAACAGCACAACATATACATTTAAAAAAATGATTTAGGTTTTATTTTATTTTATTTTAGTCTCATTGCACAAACTTCCACATTCTTCTCTAGTACTGCTCTTGGCATGGAAGTTCTTTCATTGCACTATTTTACAGTCAGTGGCTGCAGGAGCTTCCAAAGTCCATCCATGGCCGGGGGCCTAAAGAACAAAATTGGCCATGCTCTGTGAGTGAGAGGAACGACATACTCTCCCCCTGTCAATCTCAACAATACTAGCCAAATCACAAGCGTCTTGGAGCTCATGAATGAGAAACAACTACAGATATGTCTCGGAGGAGGCAAACGAGGGATTTCTGAGGGGTATAGGTCTGTAAAAGTTTTGAGCAGTGGTGGCTGAAGCGGTTAAGCCTCTGGGTGAGGATCATCAGGGTTCAAGCCCAAGCACTGCCAAGCTGCCACTGTTGGGCTCTTCACCCTAATTGCTCCAGGGGGCTCTGTATCACGGCTGACCCTGTGCTCTGACCCCAACCTCCAGTGAAGAAAGAATTTTATTGTGCTGAAATGTATATGACAAATAAAAGCTTGTATCCATCCGTCATAACTACTTCTTCGTAGCTGGGAAAAAAAAAAGGTTCTAGATGTAATGCTTTTCATGATACTGACATGATTTTGCCAAATACTTATTTTATATTTACATGATAGGAAAATCTTCTCTGAACACATGAATAGAGAAACTTGAAAGGCTAGTCGCTGTCTCGTTTTAAAGCTGCAATGTGCGAACTGGCAGTGAGACACGTGCTCCTGACCCTGAACTCCCCGTTTCACAAAGCGCTGCGTCGATGAACAGAATCGAGCTCTTAAGTCATTTCAGTGGTGCTTGAAAAGAGAAAATCTCAAACTAAATACGAAATGATCTAATCGGAGGAATAAGTAGAAGATACGCTGGCAGGGTGTGAAAATCAAGCTGAGGCTTGTGTTCGCTTGGGTGTTGTGTGTACCGGGGAAAGTGAGCTGCTCTCTCCGTCTCTGTGATGGAGTAGCTGTGCTTTGGCACCATGGGGCTGGAAATCGCGCCTGACAAACGAATAGATCAGGCTGCTCCGCACAGGCCAACCAGTCATCATTACTCATGATCCGGCACAGCGATGACTGTTTATTAGTATTAGTACCTCTCTCATCTGTTTGTGTGGCAGAGGGTGAGGGTGATTCATCAGCCACACACACTCGTACACACTCAAACAGAACTTTCAATAAAGATGAACTGATGTTAAAGCGAGTGAAACAGTGAGTCTCTTCAAGCTACTCTGTATTCTGAACACTCGCCACCGCACACGCGTCGCACAAACACAGTTATTTATCAGCAGAAATGTGAAATAGCAGGACTGGAATAAGACGTTTCCGCGGAAAATGATGGATCAATGGCTCTTTGAGCTGAAGCAGGGTTATTAATAATAAAGCACCCGAACCTTTAGCAAAGCAGAAACACTGTAAAACTCCTCATCAAAACTCTTTTGCAATATGAAGCTGTTTCTTCTAGAGAAGGTGTAGTACTACTGTGGAGGTCAGAGTTCTGTGTGTATCACAACACTTTCATCACCACTTTTTAATCAGGACCCAATGGATTAAAAGTATCTACAAAGCTACACCTTGGAATTATGAAGTTCTAATCTGAGACTTTGGCAAAAAATCAGTGATGTTTTTTTTGGATGCTGCTTAATGTACGAGACAAAACGACACTAAATGATTAAAACATTAGAGATAAATATATACCTATCATATAAAACAACATAACTGCCAAGTCTATAGCAAATTATCGTATTATCTTACTGAGCTTCTTAATAATACGGCAAGTTATTTGATTGTAAAATAATCGAAACAGATGAAATATTTTCTTGCTATACACACATTTGACAGTCTTCTTTTCATCCCAAGGGTTTTGCTACTGCTTATTTATACCACAGCGCTGAAATCTTGAGTCGTAAATGATTCTAACAGATATATAACAGAAGTTCAGTCTGTAGTTCAGGTTGATATTAATGCTCTTGGTCAAATATATCTGAGCTTATTAAAAGAAAAAACCTCATTCACGGTGACTTGTATAGCTGATGATCCAAATAATCTAAACTAAACATATAATGTAGTGAAGGATAAGGTGAAATTTTCTAAAAGGAGGTGTTATTTAACGCTTATAAAAGGAGTGAGAGAAAAAAAAAAAAAAAAAAAAAAAAAAAAGACAATGGATGGGAAATTCTAGTTTTTAAAATGCGTACATTTTTTTTTCTTACATAGTATAATATATATTTAGGTGACATCCATGTCATGGATATGCACATTAATTTATGACATAAATGCATCACAGTCTATACAGCAATTTATAAGAAATTTATCTTGTTAGAAAAGCAGGTACCTTTAGTAAAATATTCACACATCCATGCATGAACCCAGTCTTTCCTTTGTGCCCACTCATATTTAAAACAGCACACACTTCTGACTTTAATCAAGAGCCATCATACATACATATATATACACATATATATATATATATATATATATATATACATACATACATACATACATACATACATACATACATACATACATACATACACACACACACACACACACACACAGTGGTTAACATTCCTTTCCAGTGAAAGCTGTGAGTAAATGTCTTTGCTCACACCTTATTAGCTCACATAGCTAAAGACTGTGGAATCAAACCCTTGCAGTTCTTTTGAAGTGAATACTATGCAATTCAAATTGTTTGTTATTTTACGTGTAGTAGGCAACATTACTGAGACATGCTTCTCTACACAGCCTTCTAAAAAAAAAAAAAAAAAAACCCACAATGATCGCAAGGTCAGGAACAGGAAACGCAAAACAAGCACATGAAGTAAACACAGCACAAAAGAAGAAGGATGCTTTTATTTCTACTTTAGTCATGAGAAGGTCGTACCTTGCAGTATTCCCAGCTGGCATGTAGGCAGAGAGAGAGAGAGAGAGAGGGAGCGAGAGAGAGAGAGAGAGAGAGAGAGAATATTTGCAAAAATCACAAATTTATGAAATGTGAAATCAGCAGTAATACATAAGCAATAGGCAGAAAAGTGGGCTGTGAAAAGGCAGAGAGAGAGAGAGAGAGAGAGAGAGAGAGAGAGAGAGAGAGGTGGGAGAAATTGCAGCATTTGTGATGTTGCTCAGTACGCTGTTCTACAAATCTAAATGAGAAACGAGGTAAAGTGGATGTGTACGCCGAAGCTGATGGTGGTGGATTTTAGGAAACACAACAGTGCAGCGCTCTATTTGAACCCTGCTTGTGGTGCAGCTGAAATCCTAGAGGAGGATTACTTCTCTTTTATGTTCAGCTGAAGGGATGGTTCACGTGACAGGCTACAGTCGTCGCCATTTTACATGAAAAGAATCGCAAATGTGCCCCGAATTCCTGGATTTTTAAACATGTAGCGGAGGATGTCGAGGCATAAGGGAGATAAAGAGAAGGCGAACGAACTCGTATGACACACTTACAGTACTGCTGTTGACGTTATACATCTCCAACAGTGCAGAATGTGATCTGGGATCAAAATAAGAATAAGATACAGCTACTTATCTACTCTGATTCCTGACAAAATGTACAGGTTGAGTTCCTGGGGTTATTTCCCATTGAAGGATGAAATATTGATTTAATTTAAGGTAGAAATTCAGACTCAGTGAAACATTGCCTGAATGAATTCAACTGATTAAAAAAAAGGAAGGAAAATAAACTTAGACAGTGTTTACATGATCCGCTCAGGAACATCTTAGCATGTTAGCATAACATCTCCTGATAATCAGTGTGTTTTTTTTTCCCACCTAAATCCCTGTAGCCTTTTTGTTCATGTTGAAGAGTCTGTATTTCAGATGAGAGAGTGTGGGTTTGAATAAGCAGAAATGTTTATTACACCTCACATAATACAAGTGCTACTTTAGGATGAAGAGTTTCTTAAATACAGTGTTTGATACACAGGGGTATTATTTTTTATTTTATTTATTTATTTTACACGAGAGTCTTGTATTAAATAAATCCGTGCACTTTATTATTATTGTTGAAGCTCCACGAGTTCTAGCCCCTACTCCAGTGTCGAGGTCTGGGTACTCCTGGTATCCTCACAAGAGAGCTAACTAAATTTCTCTGGAGTACTTGGCTAGATTACGAGTCACTTAGCAAAATGTAAGATTTATTTCTGCCATTCTAGATGATCATTTCAACAAAAAATAAAATAACCAGCTGTCTAGATTTACTTGGTTTGGCTATTATCAGTGTAAATTAGTAATAGTTCATATTCTTCTTCTTATTATTATTATTATTATTATTGGTTCACTAGGCTGACCAAAAGGACTACAACTGCACTTTATTTTTTTTTATGTTAATATATTTGCTGTAATATATTAACATAGAATAAATAAGAAAATTTGAAATTGTCTAAGACTGTATTAACATGTTATTATGGTATGTTTTTTTTTCAGGGATAGTTTGGTATATCAATATGGTATGCTTTCTTCAGAAAGTGCCACATAAATGTGTACACGTTTATATAAAATACAATATAAAATGATAGAGGCTCAGGATAACAGGTCCATTTCAGTCTGTTTGAAATGGTCAAGAATATTGTGTGTAAAGGAACAGAGACTGAACGGACCCGTGGACAACCCATCTAACTGCAAAATACTGACAATAATTTGAATGAATTTGAATTGAAATTTCAAATTATTAAACAAAAAAAAAAACCCTGCCTGCCAGCTTCATTTGTCACATGACAGACAGCACAGGCTCTCTCACTCACCCACAGATTGCTCAAAGATGTTGTTCATCACCATATGGGGCTGTACAGGGCTCTCTGATTGGCTGAGGAGCGTAGCCTGGCCCACGCAGCTATCAAAGGATCGATTGAGGATCCTTCGTGAGTCTGGGTACTCCTGCAAGACAGAGAGTGAACAGCTTAGTCAATGTATTGATCATGTTTCTGAACTGAAGGTGCGGAACAAGCGAATCTGAGACCTGAGTGAGCTAAAACTGCATCAGCATTCCTTATCAATTCAATAAAACACAGAACAGCCAAGGAGCGAGCTCGTGTTCGGGTGAAAACCTAAAACAAGAAGTGTTGAGGTTTTAAGACCAGGTTTGAGCTATTAAAAGTTAATTCATAGCCTCTGGTGTGTCCAGATTTAATTCTGAAATTGAATAGAAAGCTTTTTTATTATCCTGCTCTGGGGTTTACGTATATTGTGAAATATGTGAACAGCGCCGTCAGATTTAAAATTCCGGCGCAGTAGTCGCGATTTTATCGAACGTCCCGTATAACAACACGTACGATGATGGAGCAAGCTGCCTGAAACGGTTAATTGTTGATCATTAAAAAGCAAACGACAGGCACTTATACAGTCTACATTCTTAGGAGCTGTAGTGGACGGATGGTCTGGTGTCGGAACTGAAGTCGGTTCAGTGGGAAAGCTCTGGTACGTATTTCATTTCTTCGTCATTTCAGACTTTCCTGTTTTCTTCTAGGTGACTGACAGAACACATCTCTCACACACAGCCTGAGGTAATGTAGTCTAGGCTTAACATTTACCTAGATTAAGGTCAGGCATGAAAAACTATGATAGGGAAAGAAAAAAAACAAAAAAAAACAACCTTACTCGAAATTCTGTATAATAATCCCCTCTGGAGTCATGCACTACAGAAAACCATGAATCATCAGATTGGAAGTTCCCGAAGACCCGCATTTTTATTTCGTGCGCCTTAAAGGTGCAAGATGGACAGGCTACAACATTAACACTACAGAAATCAAGTCCACAGGGAAGCCCCGTGTGAATGAGTAGATAGGTATGAAAGAAGAGAGTCAGTGCTGGCCCTGAAATGAGATGACAGCAAGGGATCGATGGGGAGGATCTTGATCTACTTTTCCTTTTTTTTTTTTTTTTTCCTATTTATTTTTTAATTCTTATAAAACAGGGAGCATAAATTTACAAGTCAGGAAATTCAGGAGCATCAGCCAGGGAGTTAAAGAGCTGAGGGAATGTGTAAAGAGTGTACATCAAATCAGGCCAGTATGTGGAAAGCAAAGGAATGAAGGGATAAAAAAGAAAAAGAAAAAAGAAAAAGTGCTGCTGCTGTTGCAGTGTCATAAGATCCAAAAATCACAAAGACCAGAGACTTTTAAGGCTTGCCGAGCTTCCCAGAGATGACAGACGTGATCTATAGACACAGGCTGAGACAGCAAGAAAGCAGGAGCACTGCAAAAGACCTCAGGACATTTCCATGCAGTACTGGTGTACTCATCAAACTGGTGATGAGCTCTGCTGGTGAATGATGCTGCATGAGACGGGTTTAAAATGTGTCTTTCTCCATCTGTATCCTTACTGAGTGAAAGTGAAGGACCATAGTGTCAAAGGCAGGGAGGGAACCAGCACGGACAGGGCTTCACTTCCTTTATTGAGAGACAAGCAAGAAAACAGGATGAGAAAAAGGAGAAAGAATGAAAGATGTGTGTGTGTGTGTGTGTGTGTGTGTGTGTGTGTGTG
>JAOTRN010000048.1:16777551-16792160 GCA_028566695.1 Bagroides melapterus
ACACACACGCACTCACGCACGCACACACACCCGCAGCTTTACTTAACGCTCTGATCTAGGGGTCTTTATGAGAACAGGCATGTACACAGGTGTGTATTCTTCTGCTCTGAAAACAAACCTCTGGAACAAGCCTATGGGCAAGTTCCACTTCCATCTTCATACACGGCATCATCTCACTTGCTGCACAACAACACAACAATCTGACATATACAAACACACTTTTTTTTTTTTTAGTTCATTGAAAGGACCTTGACAAATACAAATGCTATTCCAACACACAAATCTAGCCCTGACCTTAAACCACAGTAAGCAGAAGCAGACCTTTTGACCTTTTTTTTTTTAATGCTATTTTCAGCCAAATATGCTCAAGGTCAAAACTGCTGGACAAATCAAAACAAGTCAAGGAGATTACAATGCTGAAACAGACAAACTTTCCCAGACTAGATTTGATGAAAGTTTTGTGTCGGTTTAGATACGCTGTTCGGTCGCTAGCACAAACCCAGTTATTATATGGACGTGTGACTTATTAATGCCATGCAGTTAGGAGAAAGATCCGAGTTGTATATAGAGCGGATGTAAAGTTTGTGTGATCATGTATACAGAGTGGACGCTCAATCTCCAGGATTCATACAGAAGTCGCTTTTGATGCTTTTAAAAGTGCACTGTGAAGGAAATGGTCTAGTAGGATGTACCAGGCTTCTGGTAGAAATAGCTACAGATCTTTTTTATCTCTGCAGGTCAAATCACAGAGGATGTTTTTACCAGAGACACGGCCCATTAGCATGGTCCATTACTTAACAAAACGCAACGATGTCTTTGTAACGCTGAATGATTTGTGAAAAATAAAAAAATAAACCGAAAACCCCTGATTTCTATTTCCCCGACACAGTAATGGAACCAGCAGAAAACAGGAAGTTAGTGTAAAACGAGCACAAAAGAGGGATGCAGTAAGATATCACATGGACTTACTTCTGCAGGGTCTTTCATACGAGGGAAAATATGGTACAATATTTCCAAAAAATATAAAGAAAAAAAAAAAGAATAAAAAATGCTGATGTAATAATAAATACATTACTACTCTCTTCGTGTCAAACGCATTCAGTGTGAACTATGTGGGGCTCGAGTTAAACTACACTGAAATCAGTCACCTCATTTAATAATGATGTTCATGTACAACAAAGAGCTGGGAATCTTTTTGTTCACCTTAATGCTGAATGAGTATTAGTATCGAAACAACAGCTGAGTGTTTTCTCCTACAGACAGCTCTTCAGTCATGAGACAGAACAGACATCTATATTTATAAAGAAATAACATGGATGGGGGAGAAAAAAAAATCCTTCACCCTATTTTTATTTAACGTTATCTTTCATGTGGTACTTGTGCTATCAGCAAAACACTCTTCTATGTAGCAGTAATCACAGCTGGATATGCTTCAGGCTGGGTTTCTGTAGCTATCTTCATCATACGCCTGCCTGTCTTCTTCCTAGTGCTGAAACAGAGGTCAAGAAAGCTGGATGATGTAAAGTAAATCAGCAAAGAAATCTTTTCAAGTGGCCATTTGCATGACAGGTGGTAAGGGGAAGTCAACAAGGGCACAGTAAAAACAAATTGGAAGACAGGAAGTGGAAGTAAGAGCACTAGTGCTGTGATGGATGGATGGAAGACGGTGAGGAGAGTCACAGTGGATATGAGAGACAAAACACTAGCGCTCGGTGGATAAACCGTGTAGCGAGTAGAGAGCTCGCACCTGTGAGCCTCACATTTAGTTCTCCATAATCACCTCATTCAGAGAGCACAGAGCAACATTAACCTACTTCTCCACGTAAATGCAGAACATTATAAGAAGTGTCACAATCAGGAAATGCACCAATGCAATCTTCCTGTTTTTGATGCGATACCTACATCGAAGCTCTTAGACCATCGAAGTCTTCATAGACCCCCGATCACCTGCACAACTTTAAACCTGAATTCTCCCGTACACACAACTCTTTATCTTCAAAGTAGGAAAGGTACTGATTTATTATTCTAATTCATGTTTAGCTGGTATGGGTACTACTTATTCAATCGTTGGATCAGATGAAACAGTTCAGTTAAGATGCTCGCTCTTGTCCAAACACTTCACTGGTTTTCATGTGCAGGTGATTAAAGAAGGTCAATATCATATAGCGAAGCTGGAAACAAGGGTAGGTATGTTTGAGCTGCTTCTAGACTATTTGACCTTTGTACATGTGACGAGGCATTAACTAGCTTAATTGTCAAGTTTTCTTATACAAACAGGGAACAGCCAAAAAAAGAAATAAATAAATAAAAAGAACACACCACACCACACCACACCTGGATATAAAGAGGTTTTTCTCATTTATCCACCCAGGTACTAAAACATCTTCACCTGACCATCGTACATGTGTTTTGTTCCCAAACCCTTGCCTCATAGAAAAAAATATTTTTTATTTGCTATAGAATTAAAATTTTCCTTCAGAGGATCGAACAGGCTCAGACCTGTTGCAGCATGACAATGCTCTGTACACAAATGCTCTGATACGGACGAACAGAACTGGCCTAAGACTTGACTTCAACCTCACCCCTCAACACACCTCTGACATTAATAGTGGCCTCTACTGTGAAGTCTGTACACAGACACAAAAAAAAAAAAAAGCCAACTCTGTGGCTTTGGATTAAGCACGTACAGGTGAGCTGGTCGAGTGTCTACATCCTTGTTCATATACTGACTTTCTAAAGCTTTTCTTATATGAACGGGACTCCTAACTGGTGTGTGAGACCTGACGACAGAAGAGGAGAAGAGGTATGTCTGGGTCATTGAGCTGACTGATCTATACGCAGCTGATCGATTTGCTGTAGGCTCACTCGGCTTAATCTGTCAATGAACATGGAAAGTACAGACGAGCTTAACATCTGTATCCACAAACTGCCAATCGCTAAGGCCCGAATGGGTGCTGTCTCTTTCTCTCAGGTTGTTTTTTTTTTTTCTTTCCCCCTTTTATACCCTTCATAAACATATTAGCACACATTTATTTAATGTAGACAGACAAATGAGGAAGGGGAGGAACAGGGTTTTGTTAATTTGCTAACACAAATCAGTTTGTAGGTTTGACATTGCTCTTCACCCTTTGAGATTAACTATTCAGCTGAGGTAAAGCAATTAACACGGCGCATTAGGTAGCGCTATCGATCTACTACACTTCTACCCTATCAGCACTACTAATCAGCCGTTCATTCCACTGACATTTTCAATACACCTGACATTTGCAGCACACCATACACCTAGCCTGTTTACGCTTCTCGGACCTCTGGAAAATAAATAAAAATATAAATAAAAAATTAATCACCTGCCAAAATCTTATTCAGAAACAGGCAAAGAACCTGCAGCGGCTTCCCTGTCTATCCCTTCCACATCATCTGAACACAATCCATCAGTGCCTGTTCTATTTCCTCAGCCCTGATGTATATTTCTTTCTTCTTGATTTGTTTCCCTTAAGTAACCTCACCCTCATGCTTATGTGTTTTGCAGCACACGGTAAAAGACGACGAGCAGAAACGGAGCCGTGAGCTCGGGCTTGCCTGCTAGCTGTTGTATATTACTGATGTTGTTATTATTATTTATAAAGACTCATAAAGGCTGGGAGTAAACTGGCCATGAATCAGCGCGGCCCCGGAGGCACAGCGAGGCCTGACACCTCTTATTTCTCACGCCTTACACAAACACAACCCATTTTCATTCATCACGCCGGCACAGCCACAGCACCACACACCCTTCTATAATTCTTGCCCTGCAGTTCCCCTCGGATATCCGTGTGCGTCGTACGCCTCGTGCTTTTTTTCGTCCGTCCCCCAAAACCCATGGTTCCCTCGGCACACGTGTCGGGTCGGATCCGCGGAAGCGAGTGGAAGAAAACCGAATGTGTGATTAACCTGTACTCGGAGCAGCTCCCTAACCTGTGTGACATGAGAAGAATGAAAGGGGTCCTTTCACCAGCTGCCTGAGATAAGTGCCTGAGGAAAATAGCCATGTTATTACAGCTCTGTTGCTTTATGCCACAGAGAAAGGGGCCTTATTAGCACACAAGGAATTGAGATGTCGTTTCCTGCAGCCTGCTGGCTATTTTTCTTGATTATTCAATCTTTTTTTTTTTTTTTCCCTCTCCATTTTCCACTCACACTCCCATTTTCAGAGCAACGAGGGTAGTCCTTAACCTAACGTGAGATAAGCCAGGTCAGGCAGAAATCTTGAAGGCTGCCAGACATATCTCAGTTTTGACATGGATGCAAAACTCCTCAGGCGTCTTTAAACCAAACGTCAAACTAGTTCATGACACCGAGATGCAGAACTGAATGAAGTACGGCTTCTTTACAACACAATGACTTTCACTGGATGACTAGTATAATTGATATATAACTACAAATACAGTGTTTATTACTAGCACTAACCAATCATGTTTAATTACTCCAAATATCCATATTCATCTCCAAATGAATTGTATACACCGATATGTTACCTTAAAAACTATATAATACTAAACAATAAAAAAAAAAAAAACAATTATTTACAAGCCAATCTAATAATGAAGCCAGGCACATGGAGTAGTGCAGGCTGTTTATAGTGTAGCATGCTCAGAGTTCTTAAATGCAGCCCAAAGTTTCCATTCACGAGCCGTTAGGAAAATGTCCGAATCACTTTTGGAATTTAGTATAAAGTTAGAAAAGATGTGAGAACAAGCATTCTCAATCCTAAAGTCTGTCCATCTGTCAGTCAGTCATATTAAAATTGGGAAGCGGTCTAGCTTACAGATTGATTTTTTTACATCACGATGGGGAACAGCGGGACATGTGCACGGGTCCCAGAAAATTGCCTGTGGTTTGTGGCAAACGGAGATACGAGATACTAAATATGTACGCTCATAAAATTTCATACGGTCTCACAGCGTAGGCCGTAGGTTCATTTCAAACCTAAATGAAGCCCGGAAAAGTAAATGTCTTTTTGTAGGCTTGGGTTCAGAAACCTAAGATGAAGATCCATATTGCCCTTCAGCACCAATTCCACACACCCGTGTTCAATAGCACAGAACCGACCGTAAAAATAAACAGAATCTTGATTCCAGAGGGCATCTTGGCTGACCATATGCATCACAGGACAGATGAGCGAATAGTCAGTCAACAATTGAGTTTAAAGGCCGGTTTCAGCAGTTCCTCATCCATTTCCCCACTGGCACAAAGCCTACAGACCAGACCCAAGCCAGGAAATATCTGCCTTTGAAACAGCCCAGGGAAAGCTGATGCAGCAAAGATGTCTCTCTATGATGTCTATAATGCATAATGCAACAGCCTGAAAGGAAAAAAAAAAAACAAAAAAAAAAAAAAAAACACACAGTCTTTTGGTTCAGGGTGTAATGATTCTGCAGTACGGGATGGTTCCACAGTGTTCTCTTCACATTTGAATCATTTTAATATTTATTTCAGGTTTAGGAAGAGAGAACAAATTTTTTTTTGTAGATAAACTAAAGCGTATATTGATTAAAGCAGCTTTTCAGACTGCAGGTGTCCCGTTTCTCTTCGCAGCATGGATAAAAGGTCAGAATTCCTGCTCAGCTCAGCTTTTCACAAGTAGGTGAGAAATCATCTCATGTTGTACATCCATTTTTACGTTTGTAGCTAAAAAAGATTGTTAGCTTCAAAAGTTTACGGCTTTTCATCTTGTCGAACGTCACGAAAAGAAAAAAAAAAAAGCCTGCTTTCGACTATAACGTCGAGTGCCACGTTTACGCTTAACATGCGGAGCGAAAGAAAATACACAACACAGCCAGAGGCAGCCAGCTTTTAAAAGCAATTAAAAATGTAAAATGAAAACAGATTACAAGGTTTTATAAATTAATAAATAAAATAAACTAGAAACAGGCAATGAAGTACTTCGAAAGATTTACAACATTTTACAACAAGTCAACATTAAAGAAACGCTAAATATAATAACTAACAAAAATGAAAAAAGAAATCTCAAATCTCATGTCCTCCGTCGAGGACAACAACCTCCTAACTTGTCAAACTGTGTATTTCTTTAATGAATCCAGTCTCACAGTTTTGAGTCTTTTGAGGCTGGTTCCTCTCAAGGTTTCTTCCTCTTCCACCTTGCGACAGTCACTTGATCCACCTCGGGCTTGCTCAATGAAGAGAAATACAAACACACTGTATAAATATCAATTATTCTTGATTTACTAATTTTTGTATAATTTCTATTTTGTTACAACGGTTTTTTATGCTTATGTTCTGTAAAGCTGCTTTGAGACAATGTCCATTGTTAAAAGTGCTATATAAATAAAATGGAATTGAATTGAATCGTGTATTAATCAATTTATACAAGAAAAAGTGGTCACTGTTATACAAGTCACCAGCTTGAGGTGCTTATGTTGTGACAGCTTGAAATCAATAAGTGTGTTATTTTGAGTATTTTAGATTAAAATCCCTGCATAATGTCTTCCTGCATAATGTTTTCACTTGAAGAATGAGGATTTTATTCATAAACAAAGCGGTAAGCAACATGAAATCGGTATAATGCAGTTACTGTGCAGCATATAAACAGTACCAGAGCTGTGACTGTCCTTTCAAACACAACTCAAACTTGGTGACGGTTCAAGATGACACAGCATTTAGGACTGAGGTAATGACAAACAACAACAACGTGTGTTTCTAATAAAGTGGGTGTCAGAGGAGATATTTCTGTTCCGACAGCCAAATTATTATTCTGTTCCAACGTCTATAATATTCCATAACACAGCTTATGTAAAACGGTCTTAACACAGTCCCAGCTAAATTCAACAGTTATTTTAAAGCGTGTTTGCCAAAACTCATCGAACCTTATTGACTTTACAACACTGCTTAGCTGTACATGAAGAATTTCACATGTATAATGCTTTAAAAGACAAACCTGTCTCACAACCCTGAAGCAAGCAATACGGTGCGAGACGTTTCGTCTGTCGCTACTCTTTACATCTCGTTCAAACTTTGATTAAAAAGTGTGTAATTCTAAAAAATAATAGCCAGACTGTCTCTCGGTGGTGTCTTGGGTTCCCTTCAGTTATTCTAGCATTACAGCACACAGTTTCAGCTTTCAGCATGGGGCTGCAGGAACAGCTGTGCACACTTTGGAC
The DNA here is from genome assembly GCA_028566695.1 of Bagroides melapterus. Classification (NCBI taxonomy): domain Eukaryota; kingdom Metazoa; phylum Chordata; class Actinopteri; order Siluriformes; family Bagridae; genus Bagroides; species Bagroides melapterus. The sequence continues at coordinate 16,784,709 of JAOTRN010000048.1, forward strand.
CATAAACACCAGCGCCAACAGGCAGTTAGTGAAAGTGATGGGGTGAATAGAGGCCAGTGGCATCAGGAAACCAGAGGATTCAGACATAAACAAACACTAGCTTATTACCACTCAACAGCTTCACTAGGAGAGGTCTTCAGCAGACAAGGGCTTAGCCGATAATGCCGCTGACCTCGTCTCTGACGGTTCCTCTCTGCTATGTGAATACACCCTGTGCGAAGCCGTTTGTTTGCTTTCTGCACACAGAAGTGGAGCCTATTGTCGAGGAATTTAACTAAAGTTACAGATTTTAATGATTCCCTGTCCTCCAGGGTGTTAAAGGTTAATACACAGAATTTCCTTCCATCAATAGGACTATGTGCCATTGGCTGACATTATTCACACAGGCTGCACTCGGTGGCCTTTAACCAGAAACGCTGAGCTAGTTTTACTCTGAAGGCAAGTTAATAATGACAAAACTTCTTTTCAGGGTGAACTAGCAAAAGAACTTTTAAGTACATCAAAACATTCTTGTGTTTGTCCATGTCGGTTCACATGAACCCCGAGACCCAGGAGTACTAATCTTCAGGCTGTGTGTGGTGGAAGCTGTACCCTGGGGTCAGATGCTGTGTTGGGTCTCGTGGGTGGTGCGTCACGTTAACACGTGCTCAAGCTGCCCGAATCAATGATTCTCAAATCCTGTCCTGGGGTCCCACTGTCATGGATGGTTTACAATTTGAACCGACCAAAATCTATGGTACCTGTAGGCATGCTGGTACCTACTGTACCATATACTACACAAGTAACCCAGAGTGTTTAAATTCTATCCATACATAATGCATGTGCCCCACATCTCCAGTGCTTTTCTTGAGCCGTGTCTTTCTACAGGTGATCGAGCATGAAACTCGTCACGTTGCGTATCTATGCAGGATTTTCCTCCAGATCACCGAGTTGTCTAGGTGGCTTTACCTAGGGAATATTGTTGTTTTGACACATTCATCAGTTCCAGAGCTGCCAACATTGCTAACAAGAAAACCCTAGCAGGCGAAGGGGGATGTGGGAATTAAAATTTTACCAGGATATTATTTTCGTCTCCACATGTGCACCGAGCTGCAGCGATAAAACAGAGGCAAACCCCAGTGTGATCACTAATTAATAATAATAAGCAGCTCCTCTGAATTTTCTAACAAAATCTATCAGAAACAAATAGTGAGCCTCCTTTCCTGTCCTTTCCCTTTCGGTCAAACTGGGTTTCTCCACCGGAGGACATGATTTTTTTTAATCCGTGTTCGTTTTTCAGGTGTGGGAACTTGAGCGGTAGTTCGGCTCATATGGACGGTGAAGCATCTCCATGATCACACAGAGGGATCCGGTTTACTTGCACTTCTTCCATTAGACACTCCGGTATCTTGCCTGAATAGACGACAGGATGTTTAACAGCACTCAAAAATCCATGTGGAAAAAGATCCACCGACATACTCCAACACGTTCTAAAAGGCGTAGACCTACTACTAAGTTGTGTTTTTTTTTAAATGCAGCAATTAGGATACTTGGATGTAAATCGACGGATCAAGGGGATGTGAGCGAAATCCTTCGACGCCAAAGCGCGCTAGCTCCGGCTACCCGAATTAATATTTCAGAAAGGCAGCATCTTCTATAAGTGGAGTCCACTTCAGTTCTCATCTCTCTCCTCCAGCAGTCCATGTTGCCTGGAAACTGCCTTAATGGCACATCTATTTCAATATCTTTTCATATGTATTCCCTATGTATTATTCAGACGTTTAATATCTTCCCAAACTCCCTCTGGGTAGTTAAGATTCGCAGGCTCGGCCCTTATTTTGTTTTGCTTCCTCTGTGACTCTCCGTTGCTCTCTGGCTTTCTCCAGGGAGAAGAGAAGGTCACATCTCCGACACCTCTTCTCCTCAAATCCTGCGTTCTATCAAAGCCAACGGCATGATGGTGTGTGTGTGAGTGTGTGTGTCGAGAGAAAGAAATGTAGTTATGGGGGTTAAGAAATGCGTAGGCCAAGATTAAAAGTAGGGAAAAATAATAAAGGAGCAATGGATGTGGAGTAAAACGCACGGCAGTAAACGGACGAGTGGAGGATGTGGTGCAACACAAGTTCCATTCTATTCAAATTTATTTGTGTAGCGCTTTTAACAACGGACATCGTCTCAAAGCAGCTTTGCAGAACATAAGACAAACGGTTTAATATTATATGAGGAAAAAATAAAAAATGACAAAAATTCCAGATTAATAGACGTATATAAATGTGCTTGTATATATCAGCAATAAACAAGCCTGATGTGACTGTGGCCACTGTGGCAGGGAAAAACTCCCTTAGATGGAAGAGAAAGAAACCTTGAGAGGATCCAGACTCAAAAAGGAAACCTCGTCCTCATTTGGGCGACACTGGAGGCTGTGAATTATAAATATACACTCCGACGATTGTGTATTGATTGAGTGTGTTAGGAATTTACGTCTTTATATCAAAGATGGAAATTGTTCTACTGAGGTAGGTGGAAACGTCTAATACGTGTAGTGAATCTCCGGAGCATTGAATTCTTTGCTGAAGTCCTGCTGAATAAGAAGTGTCACGTGCGAAAAATGAATCTCAATAAAACGGCGTTAATTGCCAGGAGTGATTAGGAAAAAAAAACCAAAACGACAGAAGCAGAGAGACAGAATAATTATGATCCGTCTTCGTCACCATCATTAGTGGTGTGGGCCTCTTCACCCTGCCATCTTTCTTTCTTCCAGCGTAGTCACTGTTGCCATGGTAAACCTAACTCGAATCCCATTTGCCTCTCAGCACGACCCAGCTGTTCACCGCTGAGGTAGACAGGGGGAAAAAACACACACACACGCACGCACACAAACACAAGACCACCATTTTGCACAAATGCATCCTTCCACAAACTCGTCTCTTTCCCTGTTTCACATGGAATCTGCTCTATTGACCAAAAATGAATAAGAACTAGCTTAAGAAGAAAATCACAAGATTCATTAGAGATCAGAAAGTACCTCATGGCCTTGTATAGAAATCCAATGCTCCAATCTTTTATTCTCCGATTTTTAATTTAAAACAATCCTTTGGCTCAGCAGCGAATACGTTCCTTATGTCTTCAGAGCAGTCGTCTCTGCTGTCCCTGTAACTTAATAAACACTGTTCAGTTCAGTAGATAAACTTCTACAGAGAGGAAAATAACGATGTAGCCGCTAGAATGTAAGCAACAGTTAGCAGGAACCAACTTGTCTCACATTAACATCTGTAACGAAGCAAAACAGAAGATTTGTGGCTTTTAGTATGAATACGGTCACGGATATTATCCGTAAGCTAGTGTGCTCCAAAACAATGTCAAAATGTGCATTAAGATGATTTATTTATTTATTATTATTATTATTATTATTTATCATACTCTATTCTATTTTATTATATTCCTTTATTATTTTTATTCTGTTCTATATATTTTCCTATTTTTCTTATTCTATTTTTTCTATTTTATTATTCCTATATTTTTTATTACTCCTATTTTTATTTTCACATCACTTTACTTCTTTCTTTTTGTTCTATATACCTTTATTTTTTTTTTTTTATAATTTTTAGCACTCTACCTCTCTTCTAAGGATCAGTCGTACAAAACATTTCATTACATGTCATACTGTGTATGTTTGTCTGTGATAAATAAATTTTTTATTTTTTTTTTATAGTTGAGGAAAAAGGTCGGAATATTTTGTATGTTATTGGTTCCACTGTACTGTAATGACTTACTGTGTGTTGATATTCTTCCTTCAATAAAAAAAATTAAAAATAAAATAAATAAAACTTGAATTTGATTTGATATATGAGCTCAGAATTTAGTCTCTCTACCACAAAAAAACGGTTCAATCAAATGTCTCTAGAATCTGACACGCCCCGGCCTCAACGTTCTAAAAATCACCTTGAACGAGTTGCCGTAGTTGAGCGATAAGAATCCTGCCGTGACATTTTAGTTCGTAGTTTCTCCAACTAAACAAAAGTGGCTTGAATTCATTCACTCTGAAGGATGATTTGGTGTCTGCTCACAGCTTTGTGACAGACGTTTTTCCTCATGATTCCTTCAAATGTTTTAGGACGCAACACTCGGGCTCACGTCTACGGTGCTGACCGTCACGTACGGCTTAGTCCGACATTTGAGTTAAGATAAATGTTATTGGCTAGTTTCAAAGTGGGAGGAGCCTGTATGAGTGGAAATTAAGTCAACAGGTGAAATAATTCTGCTCGTTTTAAAGCACTGCACAGGGACAGCAGGTATAAAAACTAAACGGATAAAACGCAGGACGTGCCGTTCTTCAGTAAATTAAAAACTGTAATTGCTGGGAAACTGCTGTTTTATGCAAGGAATAAAAATAATCAACTTTGTGTCGCTTCAGGCTGCATCACACGTTCTCAGTATTGGTTATTTTTCCCCTATAACGGAACATCCAGCACTTTTTATTCCTTACAGCCTCATGAGTGAGGGGGGGAAAAAAAAAAAAAAAAAAAAAAAAAATGTTGTGAGATTCCATATGAACAATCGTGTTCTGCAGAAAAACTACTTACACCATAGATTTTAATACCCTGTAGTCTATCTAACAAGTATGGAACAGACAGGAAGTGTATTGTGGAAGACAAAAGACAACAGCCTGTGGTACCTGTACGTTTATAACGACGTGGTTACGCAGCTCCAATGTCGGACCTCAGTTCTGCTACCGGTATCGGATCGGATCGAGCATGTTTTCCTAATACTTGTAGTAAACGCTTGTTATGTCTACACACGAGGTACGAGTGTAGACATCTTAAATCCACTTCTTAAGACAAGTCGCCATTGTACCGCTCGTGTTTCTTATATCCTAGCAACGAAAGTCCACATCGAGTCAGGGTCTGGGATCAGGTAACAAACTAATCTTTCAAGTTAATTCCGTGTCAAACAAATCTGTGTCATGGACAGCTATAGACGTCGCCCGACCGAACTCCACCCCACCCCCCCACTTGAAAAAGGTCCGAGACCCATTTTACGCTAGCCGCTAACTTTTATCACAGCTGCTACGGGTTTCCTTATAGCCTACAAGCTAGACTCGCACCTATTAATCACACAGGGTGAGCTAAAGTCTTACACTGGCTGGGGCTTTTGCTTTAAGGGTGAATAATAGCTCGGTCGGGCCTGAGAGAGCGGACGCAGGGTAACGATTGTGAGTTTTAAGGGGTTCGCTTTAAAACCACAGCCTTGAGGTGTACGCTATAATTACACTGATGATCAGCTGTAATGAAGCCAAAACACTACACTTTTATTCTGAGACTGTGCGTTTTTATACCACCGCTACATGACGGGACCATGACACAACCGTATGTCTTTCAGATTTCACGGCTGAATAGAAGACGGTATTTTCTCTGGGATGAAGGAGAATAAAATGGTAAATCCAAACACACATAATGACCCACAATGAAGAGTCTGTACTCCACAATCAGCAGAATAATCGCACGCCGGCTTCCTATCTGAATCAGTGTCAGTTATATTCTATAGCCAGCTTAGTCAACCCAAAATAAAGCATCATTCAAACTTCAGATTTCCGCAAGATATTTCTGAGCCGAGAGGGAAATCGCACACTCGTAGTGCTTCAGAGGACATCCATCTGGCTTTATGCAATTAGAAAACCCTGTTATCATGGCTCATCCATCCACACGGGCTCGGAATATTGTGCCGCCTGCATGAAATTACCATGTCAATGTATGTAAATCTCAGGCTTTCTACATAGATTTAGACAACGGGCTATAGCCATGTGACCTCCGCTCTCGTAAGCCTTGATTTGTTTCGTCTATATAAAGACTCCAAATTAGCCTGTCGTCTTAAGCAGAGCTTTGCTGAAATGCTCAATTTGAATAATGCACGAGGTTAACTCGACAGGTTCAAGGCATTTTAGGCAAACCCATAAATTCCCACTCAACCTCGTATAATAGTTAGACAAACCCGCTCCAGAACATCAATAAAACGTGTTATTCATCGTAAGTCGTGTTCTGTCACGAGTAGTCCGAAATTAATAACGGATATACCTGACGAACTGGTACGGCTCGGACGCGCTAGGAGATAATTTACGCTGGCGACTTTGACGCGTCAGCATCATCTAATCGAGTGCAACCATTCACTTTATTAATTAATCTAACGGAGCTAGAGAGAAAATGAAAATAATAAACAATAGCACTTCTGCTTAACTGGAGCCGACTGCCTGGTCTTAGCTGCTACTTTTCCCTTTAATTGAGACTGAAAGATCGTTAAGAAATTCACATTAATGTTTCATTCACTTAGCCAATTAACCCTATACTCCTTGCGGGCCCCAAGCTTTACCTACTACAATTAATGAAAGCGTGATTCTACTCTTATTCAAGACATTAGTGAATGATGAAGGGGGAGAGAGAAAAAAAAAAAAAAAAAGTCAATCGGCTTAGTGTGACGAGGTTCATGAAAGCCGGACAAGAGAAATACGGCTTCGCTTCTTCTTTCAACCTCTTGTGCATAATGAAAAAAAGCTGGAAGGCTCTTAAATAGAAATAATGATAATATGGGAATGTGGAAAAATGTGAGCGTTTTGTTTTATTATTATTTTTACTACTTCATTGCACACGTCCCCCAGCCTCTTGCTTGCCTTCACTTTTGAACGCAAGTGGGGAAATAAAATAAATAAATCTACAGCTGAGCAACGACTTCACGAGTTAAACAGATTGCCAGATCGGTTTGTGGATGTACACGAGCACGCGCAACATTAAAAATCTGTGAGGAATTAGATTTTAGCATTATTTCCACCTCACCGCCTCACTATTCTCTGAAACACAATTACAAAAGCCTTGTCCGTGGAAAATGAAACCGCAAACAGCACCGTAAATTAGCAAAATGAATTGAAACAATCGTTTAATACGCTTTCAGACGCCTTCTACTTTTGTTACTCCAGATGCGGGCATGTAAGCAATCAAAGTAATGGAACATTACAATCTAATCTAAAATGCACCTATAGATGTTCTCTCTGGCACAGCCGGTCATCATGAGTGGGGGGGAAGCAATCTGGAAGATTTAGGAGGACGTACCGGCCGTCACACGAGCTATGACACACGACTCTCAAAGCATTTAAACTCCTGTTTTACAGCTTCGTCCTGATGAACTAGCTGGAAGGGTTCATGTCGAGCTCACCTCATCTGCAGGTCTCTCGCATCTCCTTCCATTAGTGTGTAATGAGCAACCTGATTTAAAATTGCTGCGATCAGACCGAGACACATCGTTTACCCTCGGTACCAGGTCAGGGAGGAGCTTTCATTGTGGCTTCATCTGTTCCATTGTAGTGACTGATAACATGCTACATGCAATCATTTGGTGCATATGTTTCACATACAAGGCTGTGACAATGAAACGTGACTCGATCCTTCGTAAAGTCTGCAGATGAAATCTTAAAACCAATAAAGAGAT
>JAOTRN010000048.1:16832918-16845575 GCA_028566695.1 Bagroides melapterus
TTTTTTTTTTTTTTTTTTTTTTTTTTTTTTTTTATTTTTTTTTTTTTTATTTTTTATTTTTTTTTTTTAACTTTAAAAAAATTAATTTTTTTTTTTTTTTTTGGGGGTTAAAAAAAAAAAAAAAAAAAAAAAAAAAAAAAAAGAAAAAAAAAAAGCCACGTCTTCAAAACAAGTTTCGAACAAACAGTTAACAGTATGGAGGCTCGGCACGGCTCCAATCAAACTGCCAGTCTTCCGCAGTACAATCAAGCTCGATGTATTCTACAGAAACACTCCGGTCTCTCGTATGTTACCTACATGGCTGTTATACTAAATGTTTACTCAAACAGCTGGGACACTTTACAGCACAATATCCAAAAGCATAGACTGTACAGGAGATGGTGGGGTTTTTTTTGTTATGATTTACCCAACATTTATTCATACCATGTGACCTGCCTCACCTGACCTGATGACATTTTGGGCAGAAAAACAATTGTATTTCATACAATATTATTATTATACAGCACATCTGTTCTATAATTTTGAGTCGTGAATAGTGAAATTTGATAGATTCAGTTCCCTCCTTGCTAGTGTTAAGCTTTGATGATAAAGTCATCAAAATAAAAATATCAGCTTTTCATTTGATCTGATTTGCTGCTCGTTTGTTAGCAAACCTATACGTTGTGCTGGAGAAATGTTCTGTAGCATCATTTTCTCACAGAAACGCAAGCATGAAGCCATGTGACATGAGAGAAAAGCAACATTAGACTTATTAACAGTATTAATGAAGCTTCAGAAGAAGGCTTGGAGACATTTGTTACAGCCTGCATGTGTACATACATACATACATATATATCTATAGCTTCATAAGAGAGCAGAAAGTGTAATGAAAACAATATTTCACTAAAGATTGATGGTTGGGTGTAGCCTGGCCTGATGGATCATACAGCACCATAATGTTTCCCATCAAAGATAATGTGCAAAAGCAGCACCAATAATAAGGTTTATAAGTTGAATGCGTGCATGCTTGCGAGAAAGCGAGAATGAGAAGGCAGTGAGCAAGTAATTTGTGTGTCTGTGTGTGGGGGTTGAAAAGGGTGAGACAGAGAGAGAGAGAGAGAGAGAGAGAGAGAGAGAGACAGAGAGAGAGAGAGAGAGAGAGAGAGAGAGAGAGAGAGAGAGAGAGACAGAGAGAGAGAGAGAGAGAGAGAGAGAGACAGAGAGAGAGAGAGAGAAAACGCTGGGAAGGCAAAGATTAAAAATTAAATCATAACATGTGTAATAGGTGGAGTGAAAATAGTTCTATTGGGTTGTTTGAGAGTATAGCCTATTGTGTGTGTGTGTGTGTGTTCTCTCTATGACCCTAAAACTTAGCTCTCAGTACAGACAATCTTCAAGGACTCATATCAGACTGTCTTTTAAATGGAGCCCAGGAGACAGAAGCCAATCACGCTCCTCTAAACAGCTCCATCCATCGAGTCCGAGTCCAGTTTGTACATCACCAGCCCACACACAGAGTCCACAGGAAGTAACAGTCAATACAGAGCATACCACACACACACACACACAATGTCGATTTATAAGAGAACAGAAACCATGAATTAAACAGAACAAAAGCCTGGTACAGTACAGGTGGGCTCTCCTACATCACCCCCACCCATTTCATTTCATTCATTCATGCAGGAGGAGTGCAATACTAGCATACAAACCCCACTGCAAGCACACAATCTCGTTCCCACTGCATAATTTAAGCATGTGGCGAGCAAGCCACATTGCAATACAGAGTAGCCTGGCTCAGTCCTAACACAACACACCTGCATCAGCAAAAAAAAAAAAAAAAGGAAGCACGAGGGCAGCCGTTCGCACCATCAGTCAAATTGCCACCTCTAAAGACAGAGCAATAACGCGCAATATTGCAGGCTGAGTAAGTCTCGCAGCAATCTACGATCTCATTTCAACTGGTGCCCCTACAGGGATCCAGGATAAGGTGCCGATCGGTTATTAGAGCCCAGACCACAGCCAAATGCATGAGAGAGAGAGATAGATAGAGAGAGAGATAGAGAGAGAGAGAGAGAGAGAGAGAGAGAGAGAGAGAGAGAGATTCACATTCTCATAAGTTTACAGGATAGAAAGGGGAGTAACTGCCTCTCACATTGCAGTTATTTCAATAATGGGGCCAATATACATTTCAGTAGAATCAGGCCAGAGTCACAGGGTCAGAGCTCTGAAGAGACCATAACCCATGCCCTTTATCCTCATTTAAATTCACAGGGCGAGACAGAATAAGTCGTACGCACCCATAACATCCCTCCTCTTACATTACCGCAATCTATTCCCATCCGACTGCACGGGAAGCGTGAACCCTGTGTCACATTTTACTTGAAAGAATAAAGGTCAACGTTATTTAAATTCAGATGCTGAACAGAGAATACCATTTCACTTAAAAGGTCCATTACTGGTTAAATGACTGATTAGGTTCTAATTGAAAAAATGACTTTCCAGTGTGCCGATGTCAACCTTCTAGGAATTTCGGACCTCTAGTAATGGAATGTAGACTTTACAAGGATAAATTAGAAAGCATACATTTATTCAAGCCCCTAGCCTCAGGAAAAACCCCTGTCATAATATTCTTTACCATGTTGCTATTAAATGCTAAATTCTGATTTCTGATTTTCTTCAGCTCTAAGAGAAGAACTGGCTGTAAAACAAATCATAGGTTTGTACTAATGTACTCACTGTAATGTTATGGTTTCTATAGCAACGACTAATTAGCAGAGACTCGTACAGTGGAGGCGCCACACAAAGCAAGCCTAATAACTACTGTAACATTTATCTGAAAGAAAAAAGCAGCACACATTGGAGTTGATAAGGTGAAGCTTTCTGTAAAGAGACTGTTGACATCGACGTAAGCAGTCAGGAGTTTATATTGGTCAGTAAGCTTTCTGTCATCAATACGGTAGGCATTATGTGCTGTGGTTTCTAAGCAACATGACAAGCTTCTAACACACACACAGGACTTCTATTTCTCACCCATCACTTTAGACACCACTTCTGATAATGTACATGTTAATGAAAATTCAATTTCATCCACCTACTTTAAAATTACAGTAGTATGATTTTATACCAATATGACTTGACTGATAAAACAGATTTTGCACCAGAATAAACATGTCCTAAAGCACAGCTTAATCAGACACTGATAGTCAGAATTAGATTGGATACCAGGAAAAGGTTGGTATCAGATCATGTGTATTAGTACCATGTGATCACTGAAAAAAATGGGATCAGTGAATCTCTAATGAAAAGTGTTGTCTTACCTGTTCAAGCAGCTTCCTGTATCTTTGTGTGGCTTGGTGAATGAGATCTCGGACGGTCCAGCCTTCTTTACAGGGTACCACCACACCGGTGCGGCCGAAAGTGACGGTTACTTTCATCTTTAATCACAAAAGATGGGAAAGGAGCTGTTTTCCAGGAGCACACAGGAGCTGCATTCAAGAAAGACACATTTCATCTTTACATCATCACATAACACGATACCAGGTACAGTGTTTTCTTTGCTTTTACTTGAGGATTTACAACATATTACATTCCTACTATTAATTACAAATTTAGTATCCTAAATGTAAATTTACTGCATGCACGTTTCCCTAAAAATACTGCTAATACACATTAAGAACAGGAATATGAAGGATAAATTAAACGTCCTAGTGCCAGTGTTCAGTTGTGTTTCCATCCTCCCAAGTTTATTTCTGTAACTAGTTTTCAGAAACACAAGATGTGTCGTTTTCTGTATGGGAAACAAAAGTTGAGAGAGAGCGAGAGAGAGAGAGAGAGAGAGAGAGAGAGAGAGAGAGAGAGAGATGCAGAAATGATAAACTGGAGGCTGGAAGGAAAGATGGAAAGGGATTAGCTACGCGGCTAGCTAGCTAAACTATCAACCCTCACAACTTTCCTAACATGAATTAACTTTGTTTTCTCAAACATATAGCAATTTGGAAGAAAGCTTTCGTCAGTAGACCTGTTTTGCATTTGTTTTTTTTTCTTAGCTGTGTACTGAAATCCGTAAAGCGCTTACTTTGGAAAAAGATGGAGAGGCAAAGCGGCTTATAGCGGCAAAAAAAAAAAACCCTTCTGATCCGCGCTGCTTGGCTATCCACCAACTATCATCCTCTGTTATTCGACCTTTGGGAAAAAGTCCAACTGTCCCATTCACACCAACCAAAACACGTGTTTACAAAAGGCTCTCATTAATCGCGTCTTTGTTTTTGCATCAATATTTTCCTCTTTCCGCCATTCCGCTGTTCTCCCTGAGCCTCCTCCGCCGCCGCGGTGCCAAACTTTACTGGGCCGCGCTGGAACTTTCTTAAAGGGCCAGCACACATTTTACTCCTCACGCCTCTAATCCGCGTTACGCAATTCATACATTCAGCGCTCCACATTCGAAGGTTTTGATTAAGTTGACGTCATTAATTCATCGATAATAAAATATATGTATTATAAAACTTTTATCATTTACTTTTATAAATATATGCACAAGAGAATATAAACACGAAAGATCCATTAGGTGTTTTGTGGATGCCATACACTTTCTCTTACATTAGAGTCAGCTTTGAAACAGGACTCGCAGACCTTTATTTCACTTCCACTGAATAAATAACTATAAATATTGTAATATACTGTATATAGAGTATAAGTAATAATTTTACTGCTGTCTAAACACCGTACATGTATTTCATCACAACCTGTATGTGTACTGTATTGCCTTGCTTGTGTATGCACGTGTGTTTATTTTACCTTGTTGATACTTTATGAAACACATTGCTGTAGTACAGTGTACTGTTTTACCTTTTGTGTGTTAGATATGGGGCCCAGAGAATTGTTTTTTCCACAGTCTCAGGGGATGGTGTGCAGGACCAACTATAAACTTTAAAATAAACCACATGCACATTTAAAAAAAATCTTGATGAACATACTTTTTTTTATTATCTTCACTAATCACTTTATCCTGAGTCCTGCCTTTTCCTGTATTCTTACAGAGAGGATGAATATAAATTAATGTGTCTTCGTATACACTGTATGGCCAAATATCTGTGGGGATTTGTGGTCATTCAGCCACAAGAGAATTTGATGTTGTGAAGTGGCCTGGGATGCAGATTAAGTTCCAGTTCATGCCAAAGGTGTTCAGAGGGATTGAGGTCAGGGCTCCGTGCAGGCCATTTGAGCGCATACTTTCATTGTCATACTGGAACAGGTTTGTGTTCCTGTAGTTCCAGTGAAGCAAAATTGTAATGCTACAGTACACAAAGACATCCTATACAAATGTGTGCTTTATAACTTCTAACTAACCATCATACTTCCAGTATAGTCCATACTATCAGTATGTATTTTTCATTTTGAGCCAATAAGGTTATAGTCATATATTACACGAAATAGCACAAAATCTAATCATTAGAAAATAGTCATCTATTGTAGTAACGCTGGCATGAGGTGGGAGCACACCCTGCAGACACCAGTCGATCGTAGTGCACCATGCACACACATTCATACTTGTTCACACCTAGAGGCAATTAGAGTAGGTAATCCATGTATTGACACATTTTTGGAGGTGGGAGAAGCCCTGGGAACCCAGAAGAAACCCAAACAGTCACAGGGAGAACATAGTAAACTCTACACAGACGGTAACTTAATGTGCAAAATTAAGGTGCATTATATAGGTTTATAATAGCTGTAATGATATTTAAGCCCTGTATTATGTGATTGTGCTGTAGTGTTAGTCAGTCACATAACACCACAGCATTAAATATTTAAAAAGGGTTTCTCAGGTGTTCTTGAATAGGTAAGGATTCCTTCTTGGTACTTGGGTATTTTTTCTTAAAAAAAAAAAAAAGAAAGAAAGAAAGAAAACACAATGTATGCTGCACTGTATGTAATATTTTAGGTTTAATAAAAATATGAATAACCTTAAGGCTAGTGTGTATCTGCGACCAAGTATTAAAAAAGAAGAAGCTTATAAACAAACACTTATGTTGAAAACAACCTACAGTTGTGTCAACTAATTCTCTTTTGTTCACATAACTTCTTTTATATGTTTTACATTCTACAAATTCCACATTGTGCCCAATTATCTTTTGTTCATATAATGTATTGTTCATATGGATAACAACTTCAAATTTTGAGTTTAAAATCCTAAAAAAGACAACAAACTTGTTCAATTAACATGTTTATTTTAAACATGACAATAACAGTAATTAAACTAAAGTCTGTTAACAGTGATTGCTAGCAGTACAATCAGCTTATCTTCCATAAGCAATGAGCAAACCAAACAGTATGATAACCAGAATTGTACAATGCTAATTCTTATTCAGCACCTGTCAACCTTTAAAACAATTCCAGCTAAATGCATAACACTTACTGTAAGTTATCCATGTTGCATTATGTTCTGTAGTAGAGCTGTCCAAAATATTGTTTGCCGATGTATCCATATAGTATGAACAACAGTGTAGTCAATGTTTTACAAGTATTAAAGGAACAAACACAAAGCAAGTCATGAAACGCTACACTCCTCATCTCCGTTTGAAAAGTTAAGGTTAGTTGCAGAAAGATGTGCTGAACATCTTCAAAAGTGTACTTGTGTTTTGGGAACACCATGTTCAAGACATACAAAAAGGTAGACAACTGATGTGGGGATGTCTGAAGGATCTGTGAGGACAATGGCGTCTTCCAGAACAATGGCTGTATTGTTGACTGTGGACTGAGAGGCAGGTACATCATCAACTTCAAGAACAGTTCCAGGGTCTGCTGTTCCTGAACTCAATCTAGTGTCTTTTTAGAGTTTCTCTGCACGTTCTCCCTGTTTCTGGGTGGGTTTATTTCAGGTTCTTCTGTTTTCTTCCTCCTCCCAAAAAATATGCCGTTATGCAAAAGGGCTATGCTCTGTGAATATTTGTGATGAAGTGGTGATGAAGTGGAGGCCCATTACAGCTTCATGATCAATGGTCCCTAGAGAAGTTCTAGATCGACTGCCACCCTGAGCAGGGTAAAATGGGTCCTATGGAAGAATGAATGAGCTATTGACAAATGACAAAAATTTGAAAAAAAGTATTCACTTGGTCTCATGACGAAACAACAAATGTGGACGTTGGACCAAGGCTTTGGCTTGTATGCCCACTTTCTGAAAACGTGAAATTATGTAAAACTAGGCCTTTTTTTGTACTTCCTGAGCACACTCTGAAGTACCTTAACTAAATCGTATCTTTTAAACCTGAGCTGAAGAGGATGTAGCAATTTAAGTTGGGTGATGAAGCATGCATGCAAACTAATGGGCAATAACAATGGCAGTCTGCCAGCTAGTATTGATTTCCCATCATAGTTGAAGAGGTTTAATGAAAATCCCTTTGGCCATACTAGCCAACAGGAAGAGTTTAGTGCAATCTGCTTATGCTGTAATTTCTTTTCTGGGTCACAAAGTAAAAACGTCTTGCTTAAAACCGTTAATTAGACCCAGAAGTGAAAGTACTGCTATGTAAATTCATTTTGAGGTTACAGTTGAATAGCTGGAAAGTGTGCTATAAAATAATAATTTGCAATTCTGCTGTCATAGATAACTCTAGAATGACATTTAAACAACATTAAATTGCTTCCCTAAAGCTTTAACATATTTATATTCAAACATTTAACCTCTAATAGCAAACACACCATTTGTACCAAATGCTGAATATTTAATTAAGGAAAAGTGTATTCATTAAAAGCCCTCTCTTGTCTAATGCAACTTTCAGTGGTAATACTTCTATCTTGATAATACTTTTTTTTCCTCTGTCATGCACACAAACAACCTTCCAAGGAATTTACCGGAAGAGGTTGCTCATCTGTCTGCCCATCCTCCTATTCACAATCTCTGCTAATGACTTTTTCCAGCAGTCACATAGAAGACTCCCATCCTCCTGTGTGACTGCTCATACAGTAGCTCACATTGCTTCTAGTGTTATCCCACTAGAGTCATTCCTTTTATTGTGAATGCCACAGACAGGTGGGGTTTGTATTTGCTTTAACGTTTCTTTAAATACTGGAATTAGTGACATTTCTAAACCTTGAGTCAGAAATACGCTGAAACCAAACATATGATCACGGATTAACTATGACTTTTCTTACAGAGTGTATTTAAACTTTTTCACTGGGGCAGAACTACATTTTTTTTCTGCCCACAGTATTCTTTGTCATGACATGGAAATGTACTTATTTTATATTTAATCATGCCTAGGCTGTATTAGTGTAAAGATCATGCTATAAAAGGAGAGAGTTTAATAAAGCACAGCATAAAGATGTCTAATAAATTTTTAGCCAAGCGTGATTTCTTCACCCAGTGTATATTAGGCTTTGATTAAGTCGTTGCAGAACTACATTCCATAGAGTAATGAACACAGTAATCAGACACTGGCTGTCAGAATGTCTGTGCTCCTGTGTTTCAGTCAGACAGCAAACTTTAAAAACAAACTTCTCCCAATTCTTTGGGAAAGACTAGAATTTGGGATTCAGTACATGCAAGAGAGAAACGTTTCTGTTCAGACAAGCATGTCGTTTCCGGAGCTAAACTTTTGGGCAGATTTCTTTTTTTCTTTTATCACACACACACTTGTAGATGTCTTAGGCTAAAATGTCTATAAGGATGTCTGAGGGTCAGAACTATCTGGCACAGTTCCTTGAGTGTAGACCAGGCTAAAAGATTAGAAACGTGTAGAAGAGTGCAGAAACAGGTTTGTAAAGTAATCGGGGTTTCCAGAGGTCCTCTGTACTCTTAGATCGAAGAGAGTAGAGACACACACTCAACTCTGTCTTGCCGTCCAACTTTAGTGACCAACTTAAAGTCCAACTTTAGTGACTGTCTACCTCCCCACAGGGTGGAGCATAAAGGTCAAGGAACACAAGCAACTATAGTACATACAGTAGGATATAGCAGATCACCGGTTCCCTACATGTGCAGACTCCATATATTCTCCTAAATAACCCCAGAGCATTTTATCATTTAGTTTTGTGATAGGAGTTTTATATATATTAGATTACTTACGTTTAAATTGTTGTTCATTTACAAGTTTCGGTTTATATAAGACTTTTGATATATTTAGTATTGATATTTCACTGCAAAAGCAAAACAGTCCAGTGTCTTATTTAATGAAAATTGTCTTTTTAAACTAATGATGAGAGCTCACTCAAATAAATATTATAAAATAAAAGCTAGAACTGAATAGGCATGTTTAGAATTGGAAATGGTCTGAATTCTGTTTTAAAAAGGAGCGGAAGAAAGAAAGAAAGAACAAACAAGAACAATAACTAAAGTTTATGGGATATAATATTATTCACCAGATTGTTTTACAGTCTGTTTTAGCAAGGAATGTTGACAAACCTTTCATCATCTTTCAAATTTCAAAACACCAAAGGGCCATTCCTTTTGCATGACTTAATTTTCTTTCCGGTCTATCTGCCAAACTTACATTTTCAGTGCCAGTGTGATCAAATATAACAAATATTAAATACCTTCAGATGGAATTTTAATATCCATTGCCGTTCTTGTAGTTGTAAGGAAGTGTGATAAATGAGGCTCACAGCACTGGATATTTCTCCATTGTTTTTGTGATACGAGCATTTAAATTCATTTTAAAGGTGTTCTATATTTTACAAACTGCATTCATTTAAATGAAGTACTAGACAGATACGGTTAATATAAGAGATTGAAAGTGATGTTTTAACCCAGAACATTATACACCTGTAGCTCGATGTCCAAACAAAACCAGATGATCAAGATTTTCTTGACTGGACTTGCTTTGTTTTAATAAAATCATTATCACTTTGTCTGCACTTCCGGGAGTTATCGAAGCTTTTTGACTAGTCTGGAGCTGGTTCAGTCAATAAAATCACTCTCATCTGTGTTTTTGTCCTGCAGGCTATTTACCGGCTCTGATAGTTTAATGTGAAATATCACTTTAATCGATTAGAAAAGTGAATGCAGCGTCTAATAACACAAATGAATCCTGCTTTATAGATTCTGGAAAGAGATCAGGGAAAAAAAAGTTAAGAGATAAAGTTTGAATTGTATGTCAAGATTTGAGCTGGCGGTTCTTTGGCATAAAGCCTAAAATCTGAAATGTTTAATATTTATCCACTAGCATATCAGTTTCCATAACCAACATGCGATCCTCAGTTTTGCAGAAGATTTATTTTTATGATTAAACTGAGTTGACTTTTATTTGGTTCAAACTTCTTTCAAAGACAAGTTTCTTTTCACTGATGGGTTCAGCCTCATTGCTTTAGACCTTTTTAGCTCTCTCAACTCTTAATCTGTTCGCTCTGCTAAAAAAAAAAGGCTTTTTTAGCTAATACCGCTATCAACGTGAGCATGCTTGTCATCTCACAGATCGGTAACTAGCCGGGATGACACTGTAACCTTCCAGATTAATTAAAAAAAGTACTTTTTGTGGTTTTGAAAGGCTTAGATGTTCTAAGTTTAACATTCTTTTTCATGAATATATAATGTACTAGCACATTTAACTGAGATTTCACTCCAATCTTAAATATGACCAGATACTTTTCTTTAATGTCTATAACTGATGATCTGATTCCAGGTGCGTTAGCGTCAGAGTCGCCATCCAGGGGAACTGAAGCGAGACAGTCAGGTGGACCGCATGTAATGCAGCACTGCATCACGTAGCTGCATTGCATGCTTTGATCCTATTGGTTGTTGTATTGTCTTCATGTATGTTCTAGTTCACGTTAAATATCATTGAACATCACTAGAATTGGTCAGTGAAAAAATAAGAAGCTCTTGGTCTTATGTTTTTAGGAGGTCACTGCAAATTCTATCCACTATCCCTTTCTTTTGAGATTAAATGAAATGGAATTGAATTGAGTTTATTGCTTAGTGCTGAAATTAATAAATATTATACCTATATCCTCCTGAGATCCCACCCATTGATTGTGTCCTCTGTAGTGGAGACAGAGTTATTTGAATGTTTTGAGCTACTCTATCAAATCCTGGCCTTTCTAGTGATATGTCAAAAAAAAATTTTTTTTAATGTTTTTTGCTATTATTATCATCATACATATAATTGCTTATTAAAGTGTCAGGAATAACATATTTAGATCTGAAAGCAGTTAAATTCTTTCTGTTTCACAATATTATCCATTTTATTAGTCAGTTATAGTGCACAAAAGGACCATCTTAATGTACATAATCAAAGCTTAACAAATGTCCAAGTCAGTACTTTTTCCAGTACATTGATAACAAAATTTGGCTGAATTTACAAATCAAAAAGAGCTTTGGAATTGTTGGACAAATTGTTGAAAAAACACAGTTTTTACCGCTTGCAATGTCCAAAACAAACAGCACTAAGCAATAAACTTAACTCAATTCAATTCCATTTCATTTAATATAGCACTCTGTGTAACAATAGCGGTTGCCACAAGCCAGTCATGATCCAGTCAAGGACAGTGGCATTAAAAAAAAACCCTTTGAAGACACACGTAGGAATCCTTCTGCAGACGAAGACTCAAAAATGAACCCGTCCTCTCGAATTACCACCAAAATCACTACAAATATCACAAATAGTTCAATGCATAATTCAGTTGCTACAGGAAGTACCAGAGAGAAGCAGTATGCTGTACTGTATGTGCGTTGAGTTACTGTGTTATTTCTGTGTCAGGTCTGCCAGCTCCATATGGCTGCTTGTCTAGACGTGACCCCTGTAGCTCGGTTCTGTGGATAGTGCTGTATGAATGCATCCCCACTGTTCACTAGCTGGAGAGCTGAGGAACAAATCGATGTGTCTGTTCAACCTATCCTTACCAAAGTGGCACTGCAGGAGGTGAGCAACCCTAAAGGAGTCCCACTGAAACATTAGATACTCCCAACCCTAATTTTGCAGGGATTTTTTTTTCTTTTGCGATTTCACCCATAAAATATTGATATGATAATTGCTTATTTGTCAATAAAGATCTTAATTATGATCCTATCCAAGGAAGTGAGCGACGAACATATTCGTAGTAATGGCAGTAGTAATAGAGGTTACTGTGATTATAACTGAATGAATGGTGTATCTTAAATTAAAGCTGAAAGTGCTAGAAACCTCATCTCAGACAGAAATCAATATTTGTCGTTTTCTGCACTGGCTACAATTCTGCAGACATAAGCTGTTAAAAAAAATGGATTTTGTCTGCAGCCTTTGGTCCTCAAGAGCTCAATGTATTGAGTTTCAAATGTAGCTTTTTTCCAGAGAGAATTAAGGATGTGGATTACCCACAGTACCAATTTAAAACTGCATAGATTAAGCGTATGTATGTCATTAGATGTTCTTTATACATTTTCATATTGCTAAGTAGGGTATGTTGTTATATACTGTAGGTGTTAAATGTCCAGAGACATTCTAAAACTGCCCAACACCAATATGTTACTTTGCGAAGATGCATCACACATATCTGAAAGAGTCTGATCTTGATTTTGTGTTTATTTCACTGACAAAAACTGTCTTCTGTACTGCTCTGTTTGCACCACGTTGCACAGATGCACTTTATGCGGCTAGGACTCACTTAGCTTTGTCCTTAGCTATGTTTTGTTTTATATACAGTACTGTGCAAAAGTCTTAGGCACCATATTATCTGTAGTACAAATTTTGTTCTATAAGTTTATGATGT
>JAOTRN010000048.1:16907473-16918198 GCA_028566695.1 Bagroides melapterus
AAAGACAAATACCGTAAATGGTGGCAGATGTTCGGTCAGCGAGGGGTCTTGGGACAAGCTCTCTTGGGATGCCTTCAGCTTCCTCATAGGTGATGTAATATCCTGTAATGATGCTTTGGGGATGTTCCCAGGAGAAAGAGATGGTGTTGGGGGTCAGGGAGGTAAAGCGGATATTTGCTGGCGGGCTGATCACTGGTTTAGCTGAAGATAAACAAACACATGAAAAAACTTGGTCATGTTCTAACACAAGACCTGCAGTAAATGCATCATTATAGCAGTTTTCAAAAAAGCATGTAAAAGTATAAACCATTTTGTTGCATAATGGTTACCTGTAGTGGCTGCAATGGTGAATGGTTCACTGCGGGCATTCCCATTAAGAGTGTAAATATTGATCTTGTATGAGGTACCTGGATGTAGACCTATACATAAAAGGAATTAAAACATTAAATCAATACTTCGATGACTGAATTAAAAAAAATACTTTTTTTAGTTCAACAGATAGACCTCTGAAGAGGGCTACCATTTAGAACTACAGATTAACATTGTTTGAATTATTTAAGTACCAGTGATGGTGTGGGTGCGGGATTCGGGTGGGATGGTCTTCAGGATGGGGTTGTGACCTCCAACAGTGGGTATGGCCTCTACTAGGAAGCCAGAAATAGCATCAGTCTTGGAGCGCCAGGTCAGAGTGATAGAGGAATCCTTCAAGTTAGAGATCCGTACACGACGAGGTGGGCTGATGTCTGCAGAAACAGTGGCAGAAACAAGACTGTTAGATCTCTGCACACCTGGCACCCTTACAATAAAGGTATATTGTAAAAGGGTCGCAGGGTTATAGCTTACTGTCAGGAGTTGTGATGTCTCCTTTGACTGGACGGCTGGTAAGTGAATTCTTCACAGCATAAAGTTCCACTTCATACTCTGTGGCAGGCTACAAGAGAAAAACGGCGAGAGAGAAAAATTATTCTGTTGACTAATAACACACACACACACACACTCCCTGACGCATTTTTTCACTTTGTTTTTTATTCACATCACATCATGCCCTCCTCCCTAACCCCTACAAACTGCAGTCTGGCTTAGGCCTCTGTCTTTGATGTTCCCACAAGCTTAAATAGCACAGATAGCAGTATGTATGTGGTTTGAGTAGATGAGCACATTACTGGTCTCAAACCAAGTGCAGGCCACAACCACTTTAAGCACCAAGGCTCTCATTAAACTCCAGGTCAATGCTGCTGATTTCTCAGTGCTTACAAAACCAGATTTTAGCAGAAAATAACTACCTGCTAATGTATAGCATCTTTGTGCATCAATATATTCTGACACACAACACACATACTTGCATACGTGAGCAATAATTGACTTTACAAAGATCACACAGATCAGTCATTCTTAGAACCCAAAAGCCAAGATAGTTACCATGAGTCCAGTGGCGTGGTACTGGGTGGAGTCAGGTGCAATGTTGACCTCTTTAGTAGGCCCATTCTTGTTCTTGGGAGTGATGGCAACACGGTAGCCAGTCAGCTGGACATTAGGTCCTGAATACCAGGATACAGTAAAGGAAGTGGAGCCAACCTGAGAGAACTGGAGATTGGTAGGACCAGGAATAGCTGCAGAGATAAAGCACAGAAAAATTTATTCAGATCATTTAGAATATTCAGCATGCTTATTGGAGACACAGTGATGCGTACATAGTTTACATCTGAAATATAAAACGTGTATACCTGTGGACTGGGTGCCAACCAGTGGAGGACTGGGAGTGCGGTCATGAAGGGCGATGACTTTAACAGTGTAATCAGTGCCAGGACGGAGCCCATGCAGCACTGCTGATTCGTCTGCACCATGTGGAGCAGGGAACAGCTCTCTCTCACCCTCTTCTGAGCTGGAGTACAGCACTCTGTATGAGGTCACCTCTCCATCAGGACTCTCCCAGGAAATCCTCAAGGATGTCGAGTCCACTTCAGAGAAAGCCAAGTCCTTCGGTTTGTCCACAGCTGAGAAAATCAGTAATAAATATAGTGAGCGCATACTTCTGAATATACTGCATCTTAGGCTTAATTGTCGCAAGTTAAAACCTTAAGATTTTTTAATCTGTATATTGTATATATTTAACTGGATTGACTTACTGGTAATTACAGTCTCTACCAGAGGAGGGCTCTCACCATCCTGGCCCAAAGCATAGACGCTGACGGTGTACTCAGCTGTGGGCATCAGTCCGGAGAATGTCATCTCTGTCTGGTCTGCAAAATACCAAAACGGCTTTATGAATAAACACATTAATGAATCAATATTATAATCGTTAATGAGATAACTATAAATCTGTGGATGATTACTGTAGATCAAGGAATCTGAAATCTAATAAAACTAATAAAAAAAAAGCTTTAGAGCTATAGAGCAATGTAAACAAAGCTTTTTTGACTTGATCTAATCTTAATGCTTAGAAAATGTCTCCAGACTCAATGTTTCAGATTCCATGTTACCTGGAGCAACCACTTCAGAGAAAGAGGGTCCGCTGCCATTTCGGGGGGTTCCAGTGATGCGATATCCAGAGACAGGACCGGCTGCAGGTGTCCAGCGTACAGTGATGGTGCTGTCCTTTACATCAGTCACTTCCATCTCAGTTGGAGACTCAATATCTATAGAAACATCATTTTATTTTTACCAGATCACTTTAGTTATAAAATAGATCCTGTATCATATGCTCTACCATTACATCTGAAAATTCCCTACGTCATACTGAGGCAGAAAGGTACGTAGGTGTACCTGTTTTGTGTGTGACATAGATAGGTGTGCTGGAGGCGGGGCTGTCTCCTCTGCCTGTCACAGCGTACACAGTGACGGTGTAGTCAGTGCCTGGGCGCAGACCCTCAATAGTGGCAGTGGTCTGAGTGCCAGGGACAGTGAACTCTTTAGGAGAGCTGTGACCACCTGAGGAAGTACAAGACTGAGACGTTACACGATGACAATAACAAGCTAATTCAATAGCACAATGATAAAATATAATTAAAAAAGGTTAAAAAAAACTTTTTTGGTATTTGCAATCATCTACCTGACTCTCCATGTGTGATCCGGTAGTACCTCACACTGACAGAGGGGGCGTCCCAGCGAACAGTGATGCTGGTCGGTGTTGAAGAAGTGACCACCAAGTCAGTAGGAGCATCAGAGACTAGAAACAAGAAAAATCACCATATCGTATTATAATTTTGATTAATTCACTACGTCTGGACTGCATCATACATGTTCTACAGTAAGGCCAATGTCATGCAATGTTCTTTTTTCCTTGTGCTTCTTGTGAAAAGAACAAGAGTCTACGCATTAAAGATTTCTAAGCAGAACATCCAGGCCAAATCAGGTGTGGGAATTTATGCAAATTCTCAATTTTTCTACAGGCTTTGCATGATCGCTGTGATATCTGACATAGTTTAAGCCAAAAGCCTCAAGGCTTTAAAGAGCCTCAAGGCTTTAAAGATTAGGGTCAGTAGAACTGAGCTTACTGGTGGCCTGAGTTCCAGTGAGAGGCTGACTCTCACGTGTGCCGCTCACAGCAAAGATGCTGATGCTGTACTCTGTCTCAGGACTGAGTCCTGTCAGTGTGAAGTGGCTCCTGGAAGGTGGAAGTCTCTCCTCCTTGGAGCGTCCACCACTGGTCATCTGATAGCGAATACGGTAGCCAGAGATGCTGGCTTTAGGAGGCAACCAGTGTATGGTGAAGGAGTTTGTGCCGACATCAGAAAAAGCCAGTTTAACAGGGGAATCCAGGACTGCAGTGCAGAAAAGACACTGAAATCACACCTTGTGACCCAATATGAAGAAATGGAAATGAAATTTTTTCCATTGTTATTGATCTAATGAGAGGAGATTTAACTTACTGGTTCTCTGAGTACTGATCACTGGTGAGCTCTGCCTCTCTTCATAAACACAGAACACACTCACCATGTATTCAGTGTTGGGAATAAGATCTACAGACACACAGCACACACAGAAAGGATAATTAGTGATCCCAGAGAGCCTTGAAACAACAATGCTAAATCTGGAAGAAATGGTTCACGTACGGCGAAGAACAACCCTGTGGACGTTTCCATCCACGACCTGCTCAGTGTTGTCATTCTCATCATCGACTGGGTGATAGTGGATGATGTAGCGGTCAATCTGATTAGGCTTGGGTACAGTGGGGGCTGTCCAGATCACGGTCATGTTGTCAGCACCGATATCACTAAACTTAAGGCCTGTAGGGGCTGGGACAGCTAGGGAAAAGTAGAGAGGATAGAAAATAATTAAGAAATACCAAATAATTTTTGTAGTTTTGTACGTCGCTCTGGATAAGGGCATCTGCCAAATGACCTAAATGTAATGTAAATAATGAGTATTGTACACACATCGTTCTGTGCTACTGAAACAACGCAGACAGTCTGTCTAGACTTATTACATCTTTTAAAAGTTAAGGAGCTCAAGCCACTAACGGAAAAAGGGGTCAGAAAATGAGCACCAGCTTGAGAGTGACTGAGGATCTGAAAACCTTTACACAGACTGCTGCCACATGGGTTGAGTGAGAAATGCAGTCAAAACACAGATGCGTTCCTGTTCTTTAATAACACACTATTCTCCAGATCCTTAAGAAAACCTGGCAAACACATGCAGCCAACATAAATAATACAGATGAACAGGATGTTTAACATGTAAGGAATTGTCGTAGTAGTATCCATATAATACATTCAATAAACAGTTCAACTTATTATATTTACCTGTTTGCTGTGTGATGGTGGTGGGCACGCTCTCGCCATTCTCAGTTACTGTGATGATGCTGATGTCGTAGTCGATGCCAGGTTCCAGACCATGCACAGTGTAGGTGCCCCTGGTGGACTCGACAAAGTCCTCAAAGATGGGGACACTGTCACCCGCAGCCACCACAGTGATGCGGTAACCAGTTATAGCAGTAGTGTTAATCGGGCTCCATGTGAGGCCAATGGTGGAGTCGGTGATATTGACAAAGTGGAGGTCTGTTAGCTGGGGCACGTCTACGAGATTAATTAGTGGAGGAGCAGGAGGCCAAAAGATGGGGAGCATTGCAAAAAAACAGAGAGGCGAGAGTACGGAGTTAAAACAAACACAGCTCTCATGGTTCAGCATGTGCATAGTAACAGTGAACCATGGTACAATAAAATATTAAGTGATATGAAGATGTGTTTAATACGTAAATCTGTTGAAAGATGTAAAATAATTCTCAAATTCTTTTATTAATTCCAAGACTAAAAATGGAGAGTGCTACTGATCATTAAACGATTGCTATTCAAACATGATCAGTATGTAAATAATGTAGTATATTATTTGCGGTCACATCATATCACTTGTAAATGAAGAAAACTCAGTATGCAGCATTTGTGTTAATGGAGTTTGGTTTTCAGAAAAAAGACGGTGGTCACAACCTCTAGTGCAGGAAGTTAACCACTTTCAAGGGAATAACACAAGTACTCGTTACTTAGTACACTTTACTATGTACCAAGGATGTGATTTAGTTAGACGATGCCTAACAAAGCAGTTTTGTTTATAATATTGTGATTAATATGAGGCCAAATTTCAATTATTGGATGGAGCGACCATTCCAACAATATGTGAAAGCGGCCATATTAGATTGGGAAAGAGCGTATTTTGTGTACAGAGCCAGATGTAATACACACCCGGAGTGATTGTGCTGGAGATGGGCACGCTTTCCATGTGATCCTTCACCGTAAACACACTGACGTTGTACTCCACTCCAGGGCTCAGATTATCCAGAGTGCATGAGGTTTGACCTGCCCGCACAAACTCCTCCACAGAGTTACCCTGCTGGCCATTAGTGGGACTGCAAGTCACTCTGTAGCCTGTGATATCTATAGACAAAGGATGGAAAAATGAAATATGGAAATGTTTGTGTGATTTACAGACAATATATATACGTAGAACTGCACAATTAATTGTTTCCTGGCTAAACGATGATATTGGCGATCCCAGGAATCTTTCGTGTTCCCTTACCAATGATTTGTAAGCATTTATTAGGATATAAGTAGTTCCAAATGCTGACCTGGAGTTTTGGCTTCATTCCATTGGACAGTTATTTCTCCAGTGTTTGGGTTGGTCTCCAAGTTGAGATCAGTGGGTGGAGACAGAGCTGAAGACAGAGATCATTTTTAAGATATGAGTGAATAGGAGTCATGGGAAATAGCTTCACTTCCGCTGAGTTCGATATGCTGTAAGACTGTTCAACAGAAAACAAAAGCAGAACAGGATTTTGCTGTCTTACGTGTGGTAACACGACGTGTGATGGGGTTGCCTTGCCCGTGGCCATTGATGACCGGCTGAATGCTGTAAGTGTACTCCACTCCAGGGGTCAGGCCTGAGATATAAATGCTTCCTGATTCAGAGGTCACGTCCCTGGGGGCCTC
Source organism: Bagroides melapterus (assembly GCA_028566695.1). Lineage (NCBI taxonomy): Eukaryota > Metazoa > Chordata > Actinopteri > Siluriformes > Bagridae > Bagroides > Bagroides melapterus. Next base: position 16,913,893 of record JAOTRN010000048.1, read on the forward strand.
TCCACCTTGGCTTGGCTTCACAGTTAACTGAAGAAAGGAAGCAGGGTGTGTGAGTGGGAGGAAGGCTGAATATCCGTTTGACTGGAATGTACGCTATAATCTATTGCTTGTGAAATGATCATTATAAGATCAGCAGAATTTTTGTTTTGACATTTACAGATGTTCAAACATTTAAACTGTACAGCATTAAATACAGGATTAATTAAACACTACATCTGGGATATTGGGTACAATTTGCAAACATAAAAGCGTCCAAATAATGATTCAACAGTAAAGTGAATGTTTTCCTCATGCACATCTGCAGCTGCTTTTCAAACCTACCAATAAGCTTGCAAATGTCATGCATTCATACAGAGTAATTTCTGTTACTGTCCAACAAAACATGCAATTTTCCAATTTTCCTATTTAACTGCAATTTTGGCAAATAATTTATACACAGTTGTTCCCATGTACTTGACACATCTTTTTTTTTTTGCAGTTATCAGGTTAGTATGTACATCTTCTATATGCATGCTCAGTGTAATGTAAAAGAGATGGCAATCTATACCTTATATCCGATTCTTGGAACAGGATTCCAGGAAATTACAATGGAGGTGTCTGTGACATCAATTGTGAAACGAGGAGCGTTTTTCATTGGGGAGGCTACGAGGCAGACAAAGAGCAGAAATAGTCAGCGTAAACAAAATCCTCCCTGCATCACTACTAGTGATTAGAGGTGTTTAGGCTGAAACTCACAGGTGCTGAAGGTCACTGTTGCTCCCTCACTGAGCATGCTGCCCTTCTCCGAATGCAGTATGGCCGTGTATGGTGTGTCTGGCTGAAGGTTCAGAAGTGTGTAATGTGTGAGGCGGCTTGGAAGGCGCAGCTGCTTAGGGTTTGAGCCTTCTACAGTCAAGAAAAGTCTGTAACCATTGACCTGAGCTCTGGGAGCTGACCAGATGATAACAGCACTGTCCTCAGTCACATTGGACATATGGAGGTTTGTGGGGGCATCTGGCTCTATTCAGAACAACAAGAAACACAGAACATATGTAAAGTGCCTTTAAAAATAGACTGTGCATGGTGGAAGGATACTTAGTAGATAAAGAAGCCTTTATTTCCACTCATACATTACAGCACACTGAAAGCCTTTTCTTCAGATATCCCAACTATTGGGTCAGAGAACAGGGGCCACTATGTTAGAGCACCCCTGGAGCACAGATGGTTAAGGTCCTTGCTCAAGGACCCAACAGTGGCAGCTTGGCAGTGCTGGGGCTTGAACCCTGACCTTCCAGTCAAAAAGCCACAGCCTTAACTACTTGAGTTAACACTACACAGTATGAGAGAATTGTGAATACATGTTCTGGAATGAGTATAGGACAGCAGAAGTTCTAGGTAAGGTTATCTACTGAATAAAAGTTATATCTTGGGCATTAACTGTTCTGAGGAAAAGAAAAACTTTCAGGATATCCACATGCAAGCATCTTCAGCAGCATAATTACTACCTGCAATGGAATAGGAATCACATTTAAATGTGACTTTAAAAACAAACATGCTTCAGGTTGTGGAATGCCTACGTTATTTGTGCATTATGTATGTGTGACAGGTTCATTACACAACGACACTCAGTGGTTACAACTAAAGTGAAGGATTATAAATCAGTTTCACCACCAGACTTCACACATCTTTGTCTGGAGGTGTCAAAACCTCCACTGTGTTTGCTTTTTGTCTACGAGGGTGACACCAGCAATAAATCCACTTTGCTAGCCTGCTACTTTGCAAGTACTTACTAGTGGTATGCTCTCCAACCAGTGGCTCACTCTCTTCACTGTCCTTGATGGCAAAGATAAAGAAGCGGTACAATGTTCCAGGTTCTAGTGGCGTCACCTCTGCGTAAGTATTGTGCATGATGGGTAGCGTTGTCTGTTGCTCAACCAGTCCATCAGCACCGACTTTTCCGAGTGACACACGGTACCCAGAGACATCAGGAGAAGAGGTCCAAGTGATAGTGATCTTCGAGTCAGACACCTCAAAGAACTGCAGGTCAGTAGGGGATGGGATCTCCTCTGTCAGATAAACAAAGTCGCTTTGGATTTAAAAACTCTAAAGGACACTGTAATCATGTCTCAACTGTAAATTTTCCAGCAACAAAAAAGAACCAAACAAGAGTTTTCCTTTTTAAACAACTTACAACACAGGATTTTCAAAAGCAAATCTTCATCTTTTAAACATTACTTTGACCCTTCCAGAATGTTCTTCCCTGTACCAATTTTAACCTACATTACACTTCATCCAAACAAGGTCTTAAGTCATTTCAACCTGTAATTTCCAGTCACTGGGACAGGACAAGCTGTATTTATCATCAAATAAAACTCTTCCATCTGAAGAGAAGAATTCAGACAACCTACTGGTGTACGGGTTGTCCTGAGAAAGAAAAAGATTCTTACAATAGAGAGACCAAAGATGGTTTGTTTTAGTTCAGCTTAACATTTGACCAGACCTCCACTGCAATGTGACAGTCTTCCAAAGGAGAAGCTCTTACAGTTTAGTACTAGCACTTGAGTAAACTTTGTTTTGCCTGTAACATTAACTAAGTCTACGTCATGGCAAAGCAGCATATATAGGAAGACTGAAAACTGATATTTGACATCAGAATTTCTTCAGTAAAAAATAAAACTTTTTCTGTTACATCCATAGAAAAGATAAGTAATTGCATGGTAGTGTGAATTTATAAGACACCCTGGAGTTTATATAGAAATAAAAAATTTCTGCTGGGAACAAAATCCAAATCTAAAACCCTCTTATTCAGGTCATACCTTGCTTCATTAACCCTCTATGGCATGAATTTTTATTTTAGGATGAAAAAAATTATTTCACTATAGTTTTTGGGAGCTTTGGGGTCCTAGATAATATATCAATCATAAAATGTGTCCCCTGCCAACCCACCCACCAGATTTTGGTTTGTTGCCTCAGGGCAACAAGATGCTCTGAGGGTACTAAAACACCAGGGTTTTCTATATTATATAATTGGTGAAATGAGGAACAAACAAGCAATACATTTCTGTTTTTATCATTTTTTAGTATCTGTGTACCTATGTCTGGTTCTCCAGCAGTGTTGACCTGCACAAACACAGGCTCACTCTCCAGATTTTCTTCTACAGCATAGATACTGATGTTATACAGCTGGCCAGGTCGAAGGTCGCTAAGAGTCACAGATGTCTCTGTGCTGGGCAGATTCAACTCAGTGCTTCCAGAGCTCCCTTCAACAGATGGAGTGTAAACCACACGGTAGCCTATGGGCATAGAATTAAGGTCAGCACATTTTTCCCTCCTTTAAATGTAGAATATTAAACATGATTTACATTACAGACAGAGCAGACCTGTGATAGGAGCCAAAGGTTTAGACCATCTGACTGTGATGGAAGTCTCATCTACATCCTCCACCTCATGACCTGTAGGAGCATCAGGAGCTGTGGAGGGAGAGAAGATGAGATTAGCCTGGACATTCTACAGTAGGTTTTATGTTTTACCATCTGTTTAAACAGGGAAAAACATTTCTCCACATATTTACCGGTAGTCTGGGAGGTGGTGAGGATCAGATTGGAGTCTCCCTCACCAGTAAGTTCATACACATTAACGGTGTACTTTCTGCCTGGCAAGAGCTCACTGAGATTCACCGAAGTAGCCGTACGTGGAAGATCTGTAAGTAGAATGTTAGCATGACATCTGAAACATGTTTTTTATACAATATACAACACAAAGTCCCAGGGGCCCTAAATCAGCAAACACCTAATCTGCTCTGCTTATTTTGCTGCCTAGTTTTATGTCCACATTATGCAGTGCAAAGTATATAATCTTACAAAGCGTACATGTACTGCACCAGAAATTATCCTCTAATGCTAAGCTAAGCAGATATTTTACTTTGATCTATCACAAATGGACTGTCCTTCCCATAAATTTTCTCAAAATGATGCATTCAATTCTCAAACAAGATACCCAAAGAAAGGAAAAAAGGCCACAAATCCCAATTGTTCCTTTAGACACCATTATTCCATTATTTAGTCATGTTTGAGCAGCATTGCTGATGGTCACTCAAGCATGCGCAGTATAATATTCGGCCACATCTCAACATCATTGCCATATCTCAATGTCTATGATGAATATTTTATAGACGTCAACTTCTGCATCACAATATTTTAAAAAATATTTGACTTTTTTTGCACACAGACTTTAAGACAGGGATCGCTTTAACATTTAGAATCCACTGATGAGAACTTGTAACTGACCTAAAACCATGGGTTGCCCTTGCTGTCCTCCTTCTTCAGTG
>JAOTRN010000048.1:16933887-16948466 GCA_028566695.1 Bagroides melapterus
ATTACACCAGGGATGGTTTGTGTTATTGTTAAAGTAGTACGAAGTGGTACGATTTTGTAACATGAATTCATGCTCGATGGCATAGTCAAACAACTTAAGGGTAGGAGGTAAAGTATGTCTATACTTAAATGCATAAATTTTAGAGTTTACTTTCTTCCCAAATGACTAGAACCTAGAAGCTGCTTTATTCTGGAAAGCATCAAATATCTGGTTACACAGAAATAACCACAGATCAATAACTATATTGTTAGCTGACCAGTCAGCACATTAATGTAATAATTATTTTAAGATTTTTACCATTTTATAAACTTCAGACATGTTTTACTTATGGATCACATGGTGGAGCAATAGGTAGCATTTCCTCCTCACAGCTCCATGGTCCCTAGTTTAATCCTAAACTCAGGTTACTGACAGCATGGAATTTTTCATGTTCCCCTTATCTGTATGGGTTTCTTCCGAGTTCTTCACTTTCCTTACAACCAAAAACATGTTGGGATGTGGATTGATGATGTAAAATTGTCCCCTGAGGTGCTGTACTCACTGTACTGTAATGTGTGTGACAAGTAAAAGCATTTCTTTTCTTCTTAGTTTGTTATTTATTTAGTTTGTATGCTGCCCTATGATGGACTAGTGTCTCAAATAAGGTGACCCAGGATAAGGTCCATATCGACCATGTCCCTAACCAGGATAATGCAGTTACTAAGCATGAGTGATGTATGAATAGTTTTACTGGTAGAATTGATTATTTTCATAGGAACAGTCCACAGATCTTCTTTTAATGCTTTGCCATTTTTTTTTAGAGATTATCATAGTAGACATCAAAAGTAGCAATTTAAATTAAATATAAAACAATTTATTTTTTACAGTTTCATCCAAAAGCCAAGTTTTTTCTGATTAATATCCAAAATTGCTTCATTTTCTCTCTCAGAAAACACTCATTGCTTCATTCTAAACCACTCCAGCAACCTCAAAACAGCAGCTAAAAAGAACACAATAAATGTACTCTTACAACCACACCATTGGTCACTGTCTCCATTCCAGAATGGACACTACTTTTCCAAAATGTTTGTGGCTTATACAGTCACATCAGTGCACACTACCATGACTAGGCAAAAAGAAAAACAGGGAAATACATTTTTGTGTTCCCACCCTGCTTCTAAATATTCTCACAGCTCCGTTTTTTTCCATCACTGCTAACCCCCTTCAGCAGTACAACATGGACAGACAATTTGATGTACGGACTAATGAAAAGCCTGAGAAAACTGGCTAAAGTATGGGTTTAAGGATTTATTTTGGTTTCTATTTTCAATAATCTAAATCTTCTAAGAAGGATTAGTGTGTAAGAGATGTCAAGGAAATGACAAATAATGCTATATAATGTTCTTCTATGGTTTGTATAAGCTCAATGGAATCTCACTAGTTTGGAAAAATATAAGACGAATGCTTATTTATAAAACAAGTGGAATCTAAGTGTGCAGAGCTCAATTTTATGTGAATGGATAGTCAGTGAGTTATTTGGCAGTGGCTACATTATAATCAAGATGATTCTGGGGAAAGAGGCAAGCACGTAGCCAGATTTCCTCCACTGTGTTTGTGTGAAAGCTTCAGAACCAGATCCAACTTGTCTACAAATCTTCCTACACACGTGCCTGCATGGTAGGCCCTATTAAAACCACATTCCTCTTTAATGTGGAACCTGCATTAGATGTCAGCAGAAACAAGTCTTTTATATCTTGCACCACGTGGAGTGTATGTTTTTTTTATCACCAAACACTTAAAGGGAACCGGTTGGGGGTTAAATTGGGATTCAGGAGGTGAGGAGCACTAGTCTTTCATGTGTTTTTTTCACATAATGACTAACCACGCTATCCGTCATCTACACAACTCATCTACAGTTCAATATCAACAGCATGATAACCAGTTCAAATTTTTATTACAAGCAGTCAAGAGAGCTGTGGTGTAAGTTTATCACCTGACCTCTGGATTTCCCCTGGATGTCCAGTAATATCTTGAATAAGACTACATTTGTTCCTATAAAAGCCAGTTCATATACTGGTCAAAAGCATGTGTCACATCCCTTTATATGCAACCCTTCCAATATTTGTTATAATCTGAGCAATGAAACGACTTAATGGATGATTATAGTACCTTGAATAAACCATAACAGATCAAATAACCTCCTATTATCCCATCGCATCGTTAAGTATGGGACTATAGCAGGTTTGATGAAGAAACTGAAGAAGACTTTGTGTCTCTGCATTCCTGCCACATCACACTAATCCACTAAGGGCTGTAATCTAGACATTAAAGCAGCCATTCCGTTTATACAAACCGTCTCTGCGACAATGTGCACTATTGTTGAAGAGGAATCTCACTGAAAGAGATGAAATTCTACGAAATGAGAGGCACTTCTGTATAGTTTAAATCATTACTTGAGGAAAATGTTAAAACATTTAGGAGGCATATATCAGATAAATCCAGACCAATGATAATCTGTGCTATTTTATTGTAAAAACTATTCAAACTAGTCTTTTACTTATAGGATTTCCACACTTCTTAGACTGCACTGAATTGAGGAAACGTATTTATGCCATTTGTATAGTTTACCTCAAATAACCTCAAATAACCTCATCTGTGTGCACATGTATAGGCTCCAATCTGTGGCATAAGTGTTTACTACGGTTATTAAAGTGATTTTTAAAAGCTTTGTTGAGAAACACCAAGATAAACATTTGATTGGATAAATGGGGTGTCTTGTGCAAGGAATCCAGATGGTGTGGTGTCCCAATAATTCAGCCAAGACTTGGATAAACCTAAAAAAAGTTTGTTTCTTTTTTAAATATATATGTATATTTTATATCTAAACTGTACAATGTTCTTAAAGGTCATACAACACATTTTTGTTTATTTGCACAACATTTGGCCACGGAAGCTGACGGAATTCCATCAGTTGGTATTTTGACGATGGTGTCGTAAAGCACTGTATAACATATCACTGCAGATTCTCCCAGATGTATTCAGTTGGGTTAAAATCTGTTTTCTGTGAAGCCTACAGCATAAGACTTACATCATTTTCATCTAAATGAAATCATTCGGTGAAACTGCATACCCTGTGGATGAGGGCGGGGTCATTCTGGAAGTCTTTCCAACTTTGGATTGATTTCTAAGTGATTCTTCTCTTTCTACAGGGATAACCCCGGCCAGCAATAAAGATGGGAAAATGTGTATGATTGGCTACTGTGTTGATTTTTTGAGTATTAAGTTTGTGTAAGTGATGCAGCTTTAACAAGAAAATATGATGTAATTAACATGCACGTTTCATTTATATGTCCATACAATGTTAACACATCTGAATATTTATGCCCCATCCTACATGAAAAATACATACATGCCATATATTTAGCCATGTATGAGCTCTGACTGAGTTCAGCTGAACTAAATGAGCATACTGCAGTCTGTTAGAAACACTTGCATACCATGGTCTTAATGTCTTAATGGTGATTGCGTAGAATCCTTCTTGTTCTTACATGCATATCTTTTCTGTGGTTGGTGATAAGAACAGGAAGCCCTGTCTGATTCCCAACCCCTGGGGCCTACCAGCCATTTTTGGCACATCCACATTCACCACCACATAGACAAAGTTGCCTCCATGACTGCCTTCTGTAATGCTGAAGAACAGTGAGAAAACTCTGGTTTGAGAATCTTCTTCATCAAAGGCCACAAGGATTTCCTGTCTCATTTAAACTGCTGGAGCAATTCCTTTAGGTATAAACAAACCCAGCTGATTTACAGTCTAATCTCAGTCTGATCACTACTAGCCCAGAAAGTTAACCTTGAAGTAGAGAAAGGACTCATTTAAATCAGATTTATTTGCTGGTCTTAGGCTACAGTCTTTCCTCTATTTATTTAGGATACCGACAACAGTTTTTTATGGTTTTGTCATCTGTAATGGATTTCTAAACAGTAGAAAATCATAAAAATTGGCTTTACAGCTTTGACGAGTAACAGAATTTTCTGATCAAAGAAACCTTTAAATATGACCAGACTAGCCATGAATCAGCAGGCGATCTCGTGCCAAGATTGCCGCTTTATGTGCTTATAATCATATACGTTTACAGCTAATTACAAAATGCCTGAACACCTTTAGCTGACTTAAGACCAACTGAGCATGCTCCCTCAAGCCAGCGGAGTTCCCCAGTCCCAGCGTTGGAGGTATCATGGTGGAGGAGGGGACTTCTGAGGGCAGCAGATAAAGGAAACATTTGCACACTACCCCTATATCCTGCACAGGAAGCCACATGCAATGTAATAGATATAATTGAGCTTATCTGACAGCCACACCACATCAGAAGAAAACTGCATATTATAACAGAATGAAAAAAGTGACTTTCAAAATATTATCATTCATACTTTCCTTTTTATAGTGCTCCCTGTTTCATTTTCCATGCTTGGTGTGCAAAGGGTCAGCACACTGAGATGACAAATTAGCGTCTGGATGCTCCCTCAAAGCCAACATGTTAATGCACCAGCATTTAGGACTCCCACATGGACCGTCCTCTAGTCAAAGGGGCCTTTGTTAAAGTAGCACTATATATTAAGCACTATTAATGTGACATCCAATACAAGCTCACTATAGAGCCCCAGGGAGCTTTCTTAGATAATGCATTTGTTCTGTTTTCAGCAGACAGAGGACGAAGGAGTGTGTGACTTATGGTTAACATTGAGTGGAATGGCTCATTGACACACTAAAGAAATTTTATACTGTAAACCCTTAATGCTTTCCTGGTTTCAAGTGTTTTCAGTAAATGTACGTCATGCTTAATAATATCTACCATGTCTGTCATGAACAATAATTTCAACTTTTCAATTTTTTCAACTTCTCAATTTTCTCTACAGTAAAAAAGAAAAAAGATAAATAAAGCTAACTACATAGATAAAAAAGATAAATTAAGCTAAAACTACATACCACTTGTGCTAAATATATATATATATAAACTCTATTAGAAAATAAAAACTAGAAGTATTACACTTTCATTACTCTGTCATTTCATGTCTCTGTGTAAGATAAGAGGTGGAACATTAGACACATTTCTGAAAGGTCAACAAAATCAGATTTACAAATGCATTTGTCTGAGAAAAATTAATTAAAGCATTTTGCAAAAATGTCTTATATATAAATATTTATTGATGTGCCAAACAAATGCCCTTAATCCTCCATTAGAAGTGAGAAGTGAGGGACACCTGAAAAATGTTTACCCTTTCATCAGTCCTGCTTGAAGGTGCTGTATTACTCTCTTCTGTTGTGAGTCAGAGCAACACTAGACAAATATTGATGTCCGTCAGCTTGGGGATGTATAAGAGATCAGTTAATGCTGTACTCCGTGTGTGTTCAGCTGCCCTGTGATGTACAGTAGCATGAGCAGCAGAGTAAAAAAATTCTGCCATCTGCCTTCATGTGTCTATGACCCTCACCAGATGGTAGCAGTTGTGTTAGAGGCAATTGGCATATTACCAAATAAAATATAATAAAATTACAAGCTTTAAATGAACAAGATTTCCTTTCTGTTCCCAGTATAAAGAAATATGTCACAAGTCATATCATGGTAATTTCTATATACAAGTACTAGATACAAATGATTTTTTTTAACCTCTAGTACACATACAGTACATATTTTGAATGTTTTCACATTTACAGACTGGAACATTCCAATTTCAGTTCAAAATGAATCGCCCCTTGGGATAAGCAGACAGGAAACCCTGAAAACAGAGGTTATAAGCCATGTGGCTTCACAGGTCATGTTTCACAGATTTCAGCAGTCAGGACAAAATCATGTGAATCACACAAAATAATACACCCACACACAATTTCACACTAATGTTTCACCCATTTCGAAACGGTAAGTTGCACGTATTCGATGTAAAAGTCTGTAGGCCGGAGGTTCGACCCCTGAGGTCGGCACGACTGAGTGATAAAGCTGCATGAGACTACATTAGTGAGTAATGACAGGGGACATTTCTGGACTTCCCAAATGAGAAAATCTCTTGTGTGAGTTTGACCTTTTGGCTCCTAAGAGATGTACAGCTACTTCACTACTTATGGAAAAAAATTGCTAAGCTGGTATGAAACAGAGCTTTCACATAGTGAATGAAGGAAGCAAGGAAAATTACAGAAGGAAGAACTTTGGCTTAACGTTGACCTTCCGATATTTTCGTTTTAAAAGCATAAGTCAGAACTCGTGTAAAAACAGATGAGAGTCTTGTTCATGAGCTGATTCACCTTAAAAGGTAAGTTTGGAGCTCAAGTGCATTTTTGCAGTTCCTAATGCACCGTAACAATAATGCCTTATTAGTCAAGGCACCAGACAAAGCCTGAATCAGTACCTTGGTACTTTGCAATTTAGGAGCTGAAATTGAGGAGTTGCTGAGAGTTTTAAAGCAGGCAGAAAATGTAGACATGCCAGAGACCAGCATGCAGACAATCCTCACCAGACTTCATCAATACAAACACCCACTGTGAACAGAAAGTGTGGTGATTAATGCACACATCCGCACATGCACACACAAACACTTACACGTGTACAGGCATGCACACACACAGACACTTACATTCAGACGTGCACATAGATGTAAAAAAACAAGATTGAAAGAGAATTTGGTGCACCCCTTACGAACACATCACAGCGTCAAATCATTGTGAATCTGATATTTGCCAAATTGGGTAAGGGCCCAGTCCCCCTGCATTCCCGGCCTGCCTGTGTGTCTCTGTGTATATGCACATTTATATATGTAGACATTCCAGACTTCAACTTCACTGCTTTACTTCCACACAGGGAGGAGAGAATGTGTGTTTTAGTGCTAAAAGACAAGGCTGATGTCATGCAAATAAATATTTTCAGTTTATTACTGTAGTCTGACTTTCGAGAAAGAAAAGCTGAAGTTGGGATTCTGCATTAATAATGAAATATAAGCATGAAAGCCTGATTACTCGCAAAGAAGGCAAGTGAAAATGCTTTACTAATGGATTACACTTAAGCTGAATGATGAATGAAATGAGATCATGGCTTGTATCTCTCCGGGAAAGATGGAAAAGAGGAGAAGAGCTAGGAAAAACAAAGACTGTAATGCAGAACGTTACAATATATGTAATGAAGTGAAAGTCATGATAAAATTTATACCAATCAAGAGGCAGAATTTATTCCAACTGGGCCCCTAATCTGACTGTGACAGTTATTCATATCCAAATTTAACAATGAGAGAGATTGAGAGAAAGAGAGAGAGAGAGAGAGAGAGAGAGAGAGAAAACACACAGGGCATGGATTGCTTTGTTTAGTCATGGATATTCTGCAGACTCAGGAAAAAAAAATCATTGAAAAACATCAAAAGACAGATTTTTGGCCATTCATGGTGCCTCCTCTTTGTGCAAAGCTCTCTGTGTGTCTGTGTGAGTCAGTCAGACTTACCGTAAATAATGATTTCTTCAGGCTCATATTCCATTGCCTCAGTTGAGGAGGGGGTAATGAAACTGATCACAATAGAGTCGGCTTTGTGTCAAAAAGTCTCGTAAGTGCATTTGCAATTTCACAACAGACTTGTGCGTGTCTGATACCGGACTGGAGGCATTTAGCCTTTATTCACATTAACCCCATTAAACCTAGCCCTAGACAGAGGTCAAAACAAAACATAGAGGATTAAAAGGAAACAGAACAAGAAATAGGCCAAAAATATAAATATGAAAGTGACTAAAAGGATGCTACAACATCTACTTGAGTTCAAAAGTATGAAGCACAATTAAAGCTTTTTTTTTTATACTGTCCACACAAAAGATCCTTTTGCGGACTCTAAACCTCTTTTATCAGCTTCTTTAACCTGTGCCAAAAGCTTTCAGTAGAAAGAGATTGCTTGTTGAGTTTCTTGTTACTAATTTATATGTATGAAATTCCCTAAAAATATACTTCAAACAAAAATGAAGCTTTTGAAAAACCTGTTTCAGATATTTGACCGTAGCTGTTTGGATCAATGTTTAAAATTATATCGGTTCATCTGCTGATAATTATCATAACAGCATTAATGATAATACCATAGAAATCCTACAAACATTCAATCACTCATTCATGACATATCACCCTAAGATTTATCGCAGATGGATGCAGGAACAAACAGACACACTGATAGATGTGCTGACAGATGGACGCCCAGACACCCTGAAAAATCTAATGCTGCCTCCTCCTTCTAATGGCAGGCACATAACATGGATATTCGCATGTATATGAATCGGCACATATAATCAAGAGAGTCGTGGCCAAATTCATAACTCCTCTAATAGAAAATGAATTACTCAGGTATGATACAATTAAATTTTTGGCTCCAGGTTATCCAGCATGTGCAGGCAACACAGCAACCTGAAATATCAGGCTGGGATGAAGTTAAATAATACCTTATGTACTTACATACCAGAGGTATTACTAACCACACAGTGTAATCTGTTCAAAAAAGGCAATAGAGTACTTAATCCATAATCCATTTGTTTAACCACCGCAGCTAACAGTTGAAAGTGTCTTATTGGTCTAATGGCAGTTGATGGATTTTCAAAAACAAGTGTATAAAATGCAAACATAACTATAAAGTGACTATATAATGCACAAACTACAACATTATCATTATGACGTCAGCAAGATTTTCATTGAAAATGTGTTTTAGGAAACAGGATTTTCTTTTCCTAGTATACAGGGAACTTGATATTACTGTTCAGGGTAATTGCATAAATCTTTTTTTTTTAATTCCTGGAGGCAGCCCACTTGGTAAGGCCCTACAAATTTTCTTGTGATGCTGGAACCCATTTTAAAGGTGTATAGAGTGTAGAGTGTATATATTTTGCAGGCCTTGGCTACAGGATGGAAAACATCTGTGACCTAAGCATGATCTCTGAGGAAAGAGCACTGACCGCGAGGGTCATGACTGTATGAATCTAATCCCCATGTAGTGAGGTTCCTCTTTTTTCCCTCCCCTTCTGCTCTGCTTGGCTATTACAACCAGTACTGCTGCCTGAGCAACAAGGGTGTGTTCATTTTTCCTCTCACACACAAACACACATGCACAGCAGGCTGACGGTTGGGCTTAGAGCTTCAGCATATTTGTCCATTTTAATATGTATTTATAGTCTGAATGTAACTGAGCTGTGGCTTGTGGTGAGGCTCAAAAACACATAGCAGAGCATCTGAAGAGAAGGACAGCCTCACACTGCTTTACTCTGACGGGCACACATAACATCTGCTTCCATTAATATCACAAGCTGTCAACAAAAACCTGCAGCCATGGAGATGTGAACTAGACAGGCATGTGATACGCAAACCTCTGATGTCATCATGACCAAAGTTAAGAGTGCTGTTAGCTGTGGTCAACAATAATGTGTACAGAGGAAGGAAGTTTTCTGTAATGGATAAAGTGAGAGAACGCTTACTGTGTGAAATGCAGGAAAAAGGATAACTGTTGGTATTTAAGATGAAGTATATGTGTGGAGAAGACATTTTAAAGTAAGATAAATTAACCAAGGAAAGCTTTGTCTTTGTTTCTAGGTTCAAAAAGAGGTCTGGGACAAAACCTCCTTATGTTTTGATAGCCTGAGGAAGGTGATGGTAATGTGTGAGTCACCGTCTGGTACGGCAAACTTTTGAGATAACAGCCTCCATAGTCTACAGCCCCTTTAACAGGTAAGGGTTATGACACATTTGGCTGGATTTGGCCAGGTCTCTACATGATCAAGCCTACCATCCAAGACATAATGTATTACTTAAGAGCAGTGTCATCCCAAAAACTCATTTTCAGTAAGTCTATCTAAGCTTTTAAAAAACAGCAGGTAATGAAATCATCACACACACTATTCATGTTTGAAGTCTTTTGTAAACAGGGAATAGCAGCAAGCTGAGATGGAGGTTTTAGGCTTTGATTTAAAAGGCAAGCAGCCAAATCTGTTTCAGGCTATAGGCAATAATTATTATATACCTGAAGTGAGAAGAGATTTTAATGTGAAGGAATAAAGAGAGATTCCATCCTACATGCACCCTCATCTTCAGCAAACTATCCAAATCCTTAACTATATATTAGATCAGCCAGCTGGGACAGGGTGTTCACCAATTAAAGACATATGTTTGTGTGTGTGTTGTGTTCGTAGCCTTACATATAACCCACAAATATCCCTGAAAGCAAAAGTGAAATAAAAGAGAAATGCTTACAGAGGAGAAAACAGTATGGGGATTTCTAATGGTGTAACCAAGTAATACTTCCTTAGAGGACAAAATAACTAGGAATTTACAGTGAAATCCATATGAGCAGATGTGCTAGGACATATTACATTTTTAAGACATTTATCTCACATTTCTAAGATCCATCTGTGGGTCTTGTTCAATGGGGTAATTTCTGTGCTATATATATTTATATGTTACTCTTTACATGTTGATCTTTATATCACTATCATGACTACATACCTTTTCTTTAGGGTTTAAGTGTATAACTGATTGTGTAGTGATTTAAACAAAATGGCTTTAAAACTTCCTGTAACATAAAGCTGGCTGTTGTTTACAGTATATATGTAAGATTAGGTTTTACATGCAGACACAGTTCATAACAATCATCTACTCCACCAGGAAATTTGCATTTGTTCAGTTTATCAATCAGGTGATTTGTGTAAGCAGTGTGTGCTACGTATTCTGTCCCTAGGCAGAATGCTCATATATAAGATTATATAATAAAAATCAGTTCTTGTTCTGGGAAAATCTGGAGCTCCATTCAACTTTGGCCTACATGTTGCTCTTTATATATCCACAAAGAATTATATCTGGACTCTAGCGTGACAAGGCAAGATCTATGACTTCATCAAGAGCAAGACACCAAATCAAAACAATCAGGAAATAAGGAGCAGTTTTCAGATATTTAGCAGCATATTTTCATTGACCTGTACTGACCTACTGTCTCTTGTAGTCATATAGAATATAAATCACTGTGTGCTATCTAAAAAACTTCATCTGTTCTTCTCACTTATTGTGATTCAGGAAGATTGTTGCGTCTTTTTCTGCTTGGATAAACACAAGCTGGAGCAGCTTATCTGTTGTAAGAGATAAGAGATGGCGACTTGTGCTTTTAACTAACTTGGGCTCTCTCTTTAGGGCTCCATTGACGAGTGATGTCATACTGTTTGTCATCTACCAAATTGTACACTTTTAACAGATTTTAGGTAGTAAGTATTGAACCTTATTCAGTGATCAGTATTTTTCTGGCTGTTCTAACTTATTCTGTGTTCTGTCCTTCATTTTATTTGTTTTATTTGTTCTATTAAACATTGCTGTATCTTATTTTGTTTTGAAGTCTCATCAGTCTCATTCAGTCACCATAAGTCCAAACTTTGCTTTCTAGTTCCAGGTCTTTGATCCTTGATAGCATTTTCATAGTTTTGATGATGACTATGCCTCTGTTAATCTCTCTTTATGACCTCTGCCTGACATATTAAGAATGATTATTGGATTACTCCTGATATACACAACACTGACTGTATATAAATCTATGTCTCACATCAGGTTCTCACACTGGTGCACCTATGAGCACGTTGTTTGTACCTTTAAAAACACAATTAAGCTACATAACTGGAACTTTAAGGACTGTGGTGTACTGTTAAGGACCAAAGTGTGAGACTGGGTTTTGTCTAATCTTGGCTAAGTACTCATGCAAATCAAGAAAACGCATTTTCATAACTAAACAATTCTGAATCCAGTCGCATATTTGCAACAGCTTCAGTCTATTAAGTGCCAAACTGAAATCAGTACTGGCTCAGACTCTTATATCCCCATTTCTTTCAACATTGAAACAAAACAGACTCCTGAAATGGGAGAGCAGGGGTCATATATTATTCTCTCTTAAATCCAAACACAACATTGCAACCTTTTACCCATTTTTATTGTCATGAAAACCAATACCACTGCTCATGAATATGGGCAATGAAAGTGAACTTGGAAATAAATATTTAACAGCTTGTTCTTTAATCCTTCACACAATGACCAGTGAGTTTTACTGCTTTATAAATATAGCACACCCTAATTATTCAATTAAGTCTCTTTTTTATTTTTTTATTTTTTTTTAAAGAAATCTCTCTAAACTAAATGGGAAGCCTTGGGCAAACAGCTTACAGAGTTACAGCCTCTGAACTCATGTTACAATGGATGTTAAACTGATGGTGCTCATGGAGCCTGATAGGTTTCTATCTGATCTGGAATGCCACCAGATAACTCAATTCCTCCCTTAAAACCGTGTTTTAGCATATTACTGACAAATGTAATGTAATGTAAATGAATATATTACACTTTAATTAAAGTACAACTCCGTGTTAAGCCGTTGTGAAACTTCAGATCCGGTATTAAATGCACAAAGTGAACTCTGAAGAAAATCCAGAGTAATATATATTTATAAAGTCCTCCACTGATAAAAAGAGACACTTGGGTGAGGGAGGGATGGAGACATGGAAGAATCTGGCTCCATATTTTCCTCACTCCAGTTCAAGCTCTTCCAGACAGTTTAAATACTTCTTGCCAAGTGTCCCTATGATGAGAAATCCATCCTAATGTCCTCACTGCCTTTATTTAACATACTTGCAAAAGTCCAAATGTAGGTAAATGAAAAAGATGAAACAAAGTGATCTACAAGTATTAAACATGATGATCCTGATACTGAGGAGGAAGCTATTGACAAAACCTGTAAATGGAGCCAAAAAAATTTAATTCTAAACCAGGATTTATGGTTGTATGGAGACTAGAAATAAACAGTCCCATGTTCCCATCTACACCTTGCTTAGGGTTTTTTTTTCCTAATGTAACACACCTGATTACTTCAATCATCCAGTCCTTCTCATATCAGACCTGTAATGAATAAGTATTTCAGCCTTTAAACTAATATTTTATATGTCCAAATATCTGATTACAATGAACAAGAATATTTTAACTAATTTCTCTATATAAAGATTAGAACAGAAATCATGAAAAGAAACAGAGAATTACAGTGTAAAAACACAAATATATTGGTTTAATATAACAATAAATTATTCTTACTAACTTCTCAGTACAGGAAAACATCAAAATTGTTCATATTATTAGTTAAATATACAATCCAGATTTTGTATAATAAATCAGTATTACTATAAACAGTAAATATTAGCGCACCAACCCTCCCATACACCCCAAAGCATTTGACCGTTATGTGCTTATCATTCTCATCGATGTGATCCCAATCTTAATCTACATTCTATCAAGAGCTTCACTGGATTTAATGAGGAAAAACTGTCATGGACGTGTAAAGCATGAGGGCCCCAGGATAGGGTTTGGGAATCACACTGCATGGTAGACCGAAATCTGTTGTTACAACCTCCTGGGGTCTCCTGTGTCTGCTGGGTCTGTCTGGTCCAACCTACTTCCCTTCAGACTTATGGAAAAATATTTGGGCAACTATACAGAATATGGGACAGTTAAATTATACTGCTTCAAACAGAAGGTGAATAATTAGCAGGGACTAACTTCCTCCATAGGATTTGCCATACATACCCCTGTCATGCAACCGTCATTCCCTCTCTGCTGTTTGCCTCATGCATGTCAGACCACATGCAGATAAGATAAGGTATACTTATCCCCTCAGGGAAATCTTTCTTGGACTGGACAGGTATCAGAAAAAACAGAAAAGCTCAAAACAAGGTGACAACCTTCCAGTTTGAAGATTATGTATCTACTGTAGGAACAGGTGAGGTGTCCTGTCATTCAAAGCAGTGTGTAGTCTGATCTCATCTGCTCTGCTTCGGTGAGTGTATTTTTTAAATAAATTATTACGACACTTTTTATACACCCCTTATTACAACACTACCGAACATGAGGTGGTCCGTTAGCTTTAACGTTAGCTTTTAATTCCCAGTACTAACTAGTTTTGCTGAGTTTGCCAAGGTAGTCGTTTCCACATCATCCACTAACTACCTGACTTGTAGACCTGTGGCTACTGTTTGGGTTGGATTTCCCCGTGGTGTATATTTTTATTCTACACCAAATAGTTAAGCTATAAATCCATGCTGTAAGTCTCATGTTATTACAGCTGTGGTCTGAATCTGACTGACCATCTCTGCTGACAGCACAGTGATGCAGATGTAGACACAGCACACTAGTCTGAGATTTAAATCCTCAATCCTTCAAAGTTGAATATAAGTCTAGACAGCAGACAGCCCAGACAGCTTGCCATCTACTGATAAGCATAAAAAAACTGTTTTAGAGGCTTTCTAGAGGTCATGGTGACAGACCCAGGACACCTCTATGTCAATTAACGCTTTATGTGTTAGTGTAAACAACTGAGAAAGAATTAGCTTTAAAGAATTATAAAAGAAAGTGGTGATGAAGAAAAGGAGTGGGCTAAATAATTGGTTTGGGCTCAGTGTCGCTCAGCAGCACCTAACCCAGTTTAGAAAGAAGAAAATTCTGTGCAGTAGGACAATCCAGCTTCTCTCAGTACTGCACAGACGAGGTGAAGGATGACGACTTGCATTTCCAAGAGATGACGTCAGCCTC
>JAOTRN010000048.1:17005584-17018855 GCA_028566695.1 Bagroides melapterus
CTTTAAGTAAAATATACACTCTGGGTTTTAGTCACAAATTTACATGAAATAAACAATGAACACCATCATTTTTTATTAATAGAAGTAGAAAATTGAAATTGAAAAAAATTTGTAGTAGTTTACTAATTGAAAAGCTACTGTAGCTACTGAACACTGAACATTTCAGTATAAACTAATGACCACACCCTACCTTCTTGTATGGGAGAGTTTTCTGCATATGTGAGAACAGTGGATTTACAGGAATAGATTCTGAGAAATGTCACATTTTTCCCCTCTTTACAAATTGTCCGCTGTCCCATCTCTTTTGGGGCAGCTATCTGTAAGGAATCTGAAAAATCAATCACTACTATACAAATGAAACTCTGTTTCATCCATTACTTTTTACAAAAGACAGCGGTCTTCATTTAAAATAAATACTATAGTCTGTGTATATTGTGTATTTAAAAAGTCTTCACAATGCTTAGAATTCTGGCCAACTGTAGAATGTTAGACAATTTAAAAACCTCTGTACATATTACTAAATAGATGACAACTTCTAAAGAGAAATTCTACCAAAGACAATTTATGTACACTTTTAAACAAACTGTGTTCTTTCTCATTGCAAAGATCTCCAGCACAGACAACATTATTTTTTTATATTTGAAACCCAGTAAAATGTGCAGATGTTTTTTTCATACTCCCTCTACTCTCTAGAGGAAAGAAAGTTCCTCCTCTATACAAGGACTGCCTTTTTTTTTACATAAAAAACAACAGGCGTTCTTGCTTCCTGCCTCCTTTCCTCCTCCCTTTCTATAAAAACCCCACCTCTCTTTCTTTTCTCCACATCTGCCTTCTCTTTCCGAACCCTCAAGTCGGCCTGAAGGAAAATCTTTCAAGATGGTAAGTGCTGGCATTGATCAATTCTGACTAGCATTAATTTTAGTAATCTAATTTAAAAAAAAAAATCAACAGTATTAATATCTACACTCTTACTTTGTCTGCTGACTAACAAGTGAATCAGACAGTTGCAACTGTATATTATAGTTTCTCTAAACTTGATGTGTAGTCTATTAGATATTTGAAAGAATTAAAATATTACTCGCTAAAAGTATAGCCTAGAAAATATTTAGACAAAGTAACAGTCAAGGGCGCAGAGAACATGCGTTGCCTAATAAAGAGGATGTGGCTGAGGCCTTCAAAGTCGAATCCCAGGCGCTACTAAAGATTTGTGAAGGAATTCTTTTACTCATAATGTCATGGATGAGCAACATTCAGTAGGTTCATATAAATCCCACAATATTTCTACATTTCTTTCCTAATAATCCAGCAACAAAGAAAACTTGTTTGACAGCAATGCCTTCATTTATAAGAGAATGAATCCATTCATGAGCCCATATGATATAGAGATTCACTGACAGTAGATGAGATCATGATTGACAAAGACTGGAGAGACTGGAGTATTAGGGAATAATGGATATGTCTGTTCTGCTAAAGCGGCTTGGACGAGATATCTCTGCTTGTTACACAAAGGAGAATGTGCAGCTCAGTAGGACAGGGAAGGGGGTGGTGTGAGGGCTACCCACAAAGGAACTGGGATATTTCCTGTCTAACACAAAGTAATTATAAACTTGTTTGAATATGACATTTACAGCCAAAAAAACAGCCTGATTTTATGAGAAATTAATAGGAATGGGAATCATTGGGTTATTTTGTTTGTTATACAACTGATAACCTTTAAAATCCTTTCTCATGACTTATGTTGAAATTCCAAGGGACTGTTTTGCAAAAAAAAATATAGAAATATTCTGGTGGGTGAAGTGAACAGTAGATTAAATGTGAAAAAAGTGAGTTAAGCACTAATTTGAGAATTAGCCATGTATTGATGTCCACACTAATTCATTACTTTAATTTAAAAAACATAGTTAAGAAACTTGTGGGTGTCTGACCAGTTGCCATACATATATAAGTCCCTACAGACTACATGACAAAGGAATACAAATGTATGAATGTATCATACTGTTAATTTAAACACAGTTATTAAATACAAGTTTTTCCTAAAGGTTACATTCTGTTCTGATGTATTCTATGTAGCGTGAGTGTATCTCAATGCACGTTGGTCAAGCTGGGGCCCAGATGGGAAATGCATGCTGGGAACTTTACTGCCTGGAACATGGGATCCAACCAGATGGACAGATGCCCAGTGACAAGACCTTTGGAGGAGGAGATGATTCCTTCAACACTTTCTTCAGTGAGACAGGAGCAGGCAAACACGTTCCACGTGCCATTTTTGTAGATCTGGAACCTACTGTGATTGGTAAGATAACACTGGTTTTGCTACTTGAGTGAATATTTGACTCTTATGCATGGTATAGGCAACTGAGTGTTGTCTAGGCAACTACTTGCTGTCTAGTTTGTTAATGATTTGTGCTATGTCTATGTACAGATGAAGTAAGGACCGGGACATACCGTCAACTTTTCCATCCTGAGCAACTCATCACTGGCAAAGAGGATGCTGCCAATAATTATGCTCGTGGACACTACACCATTGGAAAAGAGATTATTGACCTGGTGTTGGACCGGACTCGTAAACTGGTTAGGGTTTTCATTTTAGAAGAATGTTGTACTTTACTGTCAGACCTAACCTTGGTGCCACTTTCCCTACTGGAACTTAGAAGTTAATTTGAACTTTGTATTAACATATTATACATTAAAAAACTGTTAAACAGATTAATCAAATGTAGTATAAAAAAATGAAGTCTTTATTTTCTCTCACCCCTACAGGCTGACCAGTGCACTGGCCTTCAAGGATTTCTCATTTTCCACAGCTTTGGTGGAGGTACTGGTTCGGGCTTCACCTCCCTGTTGATGGAGCGCCTCTCTGTTGATTATGGCAAGAAATCCAAGCTTGAGTTTGCCATCTACCCAGCTCCCCAAGTTTCCACTGCAGTAGTGGAGCCCTATAACTCTATTCTGACCACCCACACCACCCTGGAGCACTCAGACTGTGCCTTCATGGTGGACAATGAAGCGATCTATGATATCTGTCGGAAGAATCTGGATATTGAGCGCCCCACTTACACCAATCTTAACAGGCTCATAGGCCAAATAGTCTCCTCCATTACTGCTTCCCTCAGATTTGATGGCGCTCTGAATGTGGATCTGACAGAGTTTCAAACAAATTTGGTGCCCTACCCTCGCATCCACTTCCCTCTGGCCACTTATGCTCCTGTGATTTCTGCTGAGAAGGCATACCATGAGCAGCTTTCTGTTGCTGACATCACCAATGCCTGCTTTGAGCCCTCTAACCAGATGGTAAAGTGTGATCCACGTCATGGTAAATACATGGCATGTTGCCTCCTCTACCGTGGAGATGTGGTGCCCAAAGATGTTAACTCTGCCATTGCTGCAATCAAAACCAAACGCACCATCCAGTTTGTGGACTGGTGTCCCACTGGCTTCAAGGTGGGTATCAACTACCAGCCCCCTACTGTCGTCCCTGGAGGAGACCTGGCTAAGGTGCAGAGAGCAGTCTGCATGCTGAGTAACACCACAGCCATCGCTGAGGCCTGGGCCCGTCTAGACCACAAGTTTGACCTGATGTATGCCAAGAGAGCCTTTGTGCACTGGTATGTGGGAGAGGGCATGGAGGAGGGTGAGTTTTCAGAGGCCAGAGAGGACATGGCTGCTCTAGAGAAGGATTATGAAGAAGTGGGCACTGACAGTGTGGGAGATGAAGATGAAGAAGGAGAAGAATATTAAAGAAAACAAATGGTGATCAATGTTTTTCTTTAATGACAATGCATGCACTAATTATATGTATTAATTAAAATGAATCTTCATCTTTTTTAACTGATTTCAAATAAAACATTACTTTAAAAAAGGGAACAATGAAGTCACATTTCTGTTATATTTCAGGGAAAGCAATTCCAAGGGCCTTGACAAGTGGCCAATGCATTAACCTGTAAGAACCCCAAAATTCCTAGCCATAGTTCTGACATATATTCAAATTTAAGTGGAAAGATGCTGTAAATTTTAACACAAAAGATCAAATATAATAAAATCCAATTTAGTTGTCTATAGAGCAACCATTAAA
This sequence comes from Bagroides melapterus, assembly GCA_028566695.1. Lineage (NCBI taxonomy): Eukaryota > Metazoa > Chordata > Actinopteri > Siluriformes > Bagridae > Bagroides > Bagroides melapterus. The sequence goes on from JAOTRN010000048.1 coordinate 17,009,657, forward strand.
AAAATCAATTATTAATTGCATAAAAGATAAATATATATAGCTGTAACATGCACCTGTGTTTAGCATAAGATTTGAATGTTTTATAAACCTGTAAAATAACCATCAAAGGACTAAATTCTGCACAAGATAATAACGCTACGTTTTATAGGTACTTTTGATTTGGTGGTCATACAAAAGCACATCGTAAATGTTAATATCTTTCCTGAACAATGTGGAACCATAATCTCCTTACATAACGTAAAAATCTTGCTGGCGCCATTTTTTACTCTGCTGTAGATATCCAATAAACGAACGGCTATCAGGTTTTCATGTAATAACCAATCATTACTCACGACTAGGTTCCTTAGTATCCAATAACAATCGAGGGGGCGGGATCTTTTGAAGTGCTTAGCGGTAAGAAGGGAGGGTGCATTGGCAGTGATCACGTTCCTTTGGGTCAGTGGGCGGAGTCAATGACGTCCAAAACTGGAATGCCTGTTTTTTTTGGAGCTGTCGCTCAGCTGATGGTGACGCAGCGCGACTGTAATAGGGGAGGCACGATCGCGAGACAGATATAAAAGCGGGAATAATAACCCACACGTTTTAGTAAGTGACACACAGCGAGCTGAGAGGAAGTGTAAGAAAATAACGGAATCGTGTGAGACATCCATAATAGTCATCGGCCTTCACGAAGGTTCCGTCACTTTGGCACGAGCTGTCACGCAGCGCATTCCACTGGCTGCCTAGGCAACATAATCTAGCCTTGTTTATTTAGAGAGCGGCCGAGGAGAGAAGCGAAGCGCTGGTCCTCCCCGGTGGACAATTCTAAAAAAAGGTAAATTGCTTCTCTATGTTAGTGTTAGGACTAGTGTGGACTCACAGTGTGCGTGTTGGACTGCAGAAAGTATGATGGCGGGCGCAACGCAGCTGTCAGCAGCCATTCTAGCCCAAACTAATTACAAACTTTGAGCTTGACATTATCAACACATGGTGCCTGTCTTCTAGTGAGTTCCACACTTTGACAGGCCTCATTCTAATGAAAATACTATTGTACTTTCAGACAGACATCCAGACGACAATTGTGTCTTTAATGTGTTTTTCCACATAATCAGAACGAATTAATAGTCATTTCAGGGAGCTGTTTGAATGGACCTTCTTATGTTATGATCTGGGAGCAGCATAGCATTTCACAATCATATTGCTGTAACGATAGAACAGTATTCAAATAAATACAGTTTAGTGTTAATAACACACTGCATTATTATTATTATTTTTATTATTCATGCCACAGTCTTAATTCAAATCAAATGATCTTAAGTATTACAGGCTAATAATAACACTGTTATTGACTTGCCTCTGACACCATTTGTGTTCCTGTTAATAACATTAATTTTGCAGGACTGTTCATTGAGATTGCTTGCGAGTTAATTTTACTTTCCATTTGTCACTTGGCTCAGTGGGTGCAGTGAGGCTGGGAAGACATGGTAGATTACTATGACATTCTGGGAGTGTCACGCAACGCCTCTCCAGATGACATTAAAAAAGCGTAAGTATCCACACACCCAGTATAACAAATTGGGTGCTGTAGACAGACCATGATTGTTAATCCTTTATCTTCTAGATGTGATGGGCAGTGTAGATTTCTCAGTCTTATAACTGAGTAGTGCCTGTGAAGCAAAATGAAATCACAATAAAAAATTGATAAGCCCTGGCATTGTCCCAACGAACCACACCACCAGCTATTTATGTCTAGTATACAAGTCTGTTCTGGCTGGGTTCAGAGTAAATGACCAGGCCTGATAAATGTAAAAAGAGCCATTTTCTTACAGGTTTTAGATACTATGCTGTTTTTGTAATTCTTCTTTCATTCATTAAACTTCTTTGTTCTGTTCAGCGTTGTAAACCCAGTCCATCGCACTATGCACACACGTTCAAATTTTTTTTGTTGCATACACAATTATACACAGTACGACATGTAAAATGCTTTTAATGACTGTCATTGTTATATAAAAATAGCCATATTGTTATAAAAATAGAGACAAAATATGGAATTTTCAGTAAGATAAAAACTGAATATAATAATTAAGTGGTAATAGTATTAACAGAAATTCAGTAGTAGTATGGAATATCAGTTATACACTGCTAGGAATTAATGAGTATGAGCATAGTATTGTTGTGTTGTAAAGTGCAAAATGACCAATGTAGAGCAAATTGCAATCTGGGATGTGCAAAAAGTCTGACTGTGGTAGTGGAAAAAGTACAGGCTCTAGGTGTTCTCCTGGTTGAGGGTCTGAATGGCATGTGGGAAGAAGCTCCTTCTCATTCTCACTGTATTTGACTTAAGGGAGTGGAAGCACTCCTCTGACTGCAACAGAGGAAAGTGTCCATTGTTGGGATGGCTTCCTACCTTCACTGTCTTCCTGGCTTTGGACCAGCACCTGTTACTCTGGGTGGACTTCCGTTCAAGGAGCTCAGTGAGGATGGTATTCTCAGCTACACTATGGTCTGGAGAGCTTGCCTGTTCTGCTTGGTCCTGTTCCCCAACAAGGCTGTCATGAATAAACTAAGATAAAGAAGCATCTGTGCCATAAAGATGCTTCTTAACCAGAGTATTGATGTGACAAGACCATGACAGGTCCTGTGTGACATGTACACCTAGGTATGTAAACTTCACTCGCTTCACTGGGGTCCTACCAAGTGGTTGGTAGTTCCTCTCCTGCTTTGTGCTGAAGTTCTCTATAAACTTCCTTTGTCTTACTGATGTTCATGAGGACATTGTTGGTTAGAATCAGAATCAGAAAGAGCTTTTATTGCCAAGTTTGCTTGCGCATACAAGAAATTTGGTTTAGATGAGAATAAAAAAAATACATATATGAAGAATTTAAATAGACAAAAATTAAAATAAATTGAAAAATAAATAAATTGTATGTACAGTTGTGTTATAGATGACAGAATGGAATAGTATAGGATGATATGCAGGGATATACCAGGATGGAGGTGGTAGCAAATAAATAAAAGGTTATTGCACATTGTTATTGCATAATGGGGGAACATTTAACTGTTCATGAGGTAGATTGACTGTAGGAAGAAAATGTTCTTGTGCCTGGCTGTACTGGTATTTGGGGCTATGTAGCACCAGCCAGATGGCAAAAGTTCAAAAAGCGGATGACTTGGATGTGAGCGATTCAGAGTGATTTTCTGAACCTTTTTCCTCACTTTGGATGTAATTCAGTTCTTGAAGTGTGGGCATTCTCTATAGTCTACTGATGTTATGTTGTGTTATGTTATGATGTTATGTTGTGTAAAGTGGTAGTCAGAATGGGTGTGGGGTTTTGAAACTACAATAAATCTCATTCAGACTTAGCCTAGTTGGGTTAGATTCACAGACATTTGCAAAACTAAAGGCTCAGAAGCATTGTCTCAATTATATTTTACAAAAATGGGTTGCATTTAAGCAATAATTCAACCTTGGTACAAATGCAGTTATTACTGATCTACATAGGCATTGATTCTAGTAATTTAGTGATGTGTGTGTTTCACAGCACAGCTACACACTTTGCATGACTAAGCAGATTTCTGTCTCAAAATTCTTGACTCAGCTGTATGTAGGCACAATAGACAATGCTCAGTCCTGGACCACCATCAAGAATCTCTGCCCGTTTTGCACTCAAATACACTGACTAATTGCTAGTACATGGGTGGTTAATCTGAGAACAGGGATGTGCATTTGCTGGAAAAATGTATTTGCTGGAAAACAAAGTATGGTCATTTGTGTGTGTGTGTAGATACAGGAAGCAGGCCTTGCGGTGGCACCCAGACAAGAATCCAGACAACAAGGAGGAGGCAGAGCGAAAATTCAAGGAAATTGCAGAGGCCTACGAAGTTCTGTCAGACAGTAAGACAGCTTAAGCTATGGCTTCTAAATCATAATTAATATTACAATAATTCTTTTCTTAAGTACTAATGCAATGCTGTATTTTCACATTTGTCAGAAAGCAAACGAGAAGCATATGATGCTTATGGCAAAGGTGGAATGCCAAGCTCAGGTGAGAAACTGTAGATTTTTTTTTAAACACAGTACATTTTTGTGTATGTATAAGAATGTACTGTGATGTATGTGTGTATAAGATTTATAGTATATAGTGTGTGTGTGTATACATATATATATATACGTATATACATATATATATACGTATATACATATATATACGTATATATATATATATATATATACGTATATATACACACATATACTAAAATATATTTTTTTAATATTTAAATATGTTTTTCAAAGGCTCTGGTGGTGGCTCTTTTCCCGATCACTTCCCAGGATTTACTTTCACATTCCGCAGCCCAGACGAGGTGTTTCGGGAGTTCTTTGGAGGCCAGGATCCATTTGCTGACTTTTTTGGTCAGTCTAAGCGAGTCAGTGAATGCCTTAACTGCAGGCTTATTGACTATTGCAGCTGTTTTTTCACACAACTCTCATGGGCTTATTACATTCTCCTTGTTTTGTTGTTTGTAGTGTCCCATTTTGGGATGTGTATGTCTAACTAAATGCCTTATCGTTACTAACTTTTTTTTTTTTTTTAGATGATTTCTCGTTTGGGGGCATACACAGTGGGATGCAAAGTGCTTTTCATGGACGTCAGGGCCCTTCCAGACTTGGGACCAGCCGCTTCTTCTCTTTTCCCTCAGCAGACGGTTTGGAATTCGTTCTGTAGCACATGCTCACTTGCTTATTTTAGTCTTTAGTTTAGCAATATTAATTAGTTTAGCTAGATTAGCTAGCTTAGAGTATTCTGAGTAGGCATGGATATGATGTGCATGAACACAGTTAAAAAAAAAGTGCTTTAAAACAAATCTAACATACTTTTACTTTGCAACCATGCCGGTACCATTACTTAAGCATGTCTGTTTTATTGTTTGTATTTTTGTGATACGTCTCTGTGACATTTTAATTACATTACGCATTCTCTGTCTTCTGTCATTTCTATAAACGTTGAAAATATTTGACATTTTAATAGAAATGAAGACACACACAGACCATCCTGTGCATGCTCACAACCCTCTTTGGATAGTGATCCATCAGTTGATCACTGATGTAGTTCATGTTAATTTCATGCATACGTACATATTTATGGAGTTAACACTACCCTAATTAAGTGAATGATTATGGTTCATTTCTTTCACATGCAGTTGACTTCACCACCTTCTCTTCCTCCTCACTTGGAGGCTTTGGCACTGGAGGGGGGAATTTTAAATCTGTGTCCACTTCCACACGGATTGTCAATGGAAAACGTACCACGACAAAAAAGTCAGTTTAATTTTATACGTATTAACTAACATTTTGTCACTTTATTGTTATCAGTTGGTTGTTTTCTTTCTTAAAACGCTAATGCTACTTAAATTCAAGATTATAGAATTACTTATTTACACTGTTTAAAAGGTTTGAAAGGTTTTTAATTAATAGTGATTATCTGAATCAGAATCAGAATCAGATTTATTGGCAGGTACTGTATGGTCTACATGTACAGGGATTTGTCTTGGTGTGTTGGTGCAGAGTAGTAATAAAGAAAAATATATAAATAATTATAATAATAATAATGATAATAAATATATATATATATATATATATATATCCTTCTGGTCACGAGTTTGAATCCCAGGTCCACCAAGGTGCTACAAATAAATAAAAAATCATTCTGGATAAGTTAATGTTAAGGCGCTAAATGCTGTAAATGTAAAGTGAAAGACGTTTAGGATATACAATAGTGGACCAGTGCAAATGCTCTCAGTTTGAGGAAGGAAGGTGTATTATAAAAGTCAGATTTGTGAACATTGATGTAATGCATCGGAACAGTGGGAGGGTTAGTTTATTAATGTCCAAGGTGCTGAATAATGGACCATGTACTCTCATGCTTGTGCTCTCATGTACAGGGGGCCAATTAGGTATAAATTTTTTATTGCAAAAATACAGCTGGGGATATTTTGTCTTTCCAGAATCAGAGAGAATGGGCAGGAGAGAACAGAGATTGAGGAAGATGGGGTTCTGAAGTCTGTCCTAATCAATGGTAATTTTTATACATCCAATATTCAGCCCATATAACTCTGACTTCATTACATTGGTATAAATCTGTTCAAGACAGGTCAACAGGACCATGCCACTTTAACCTCCTGTTACTGAAACAGATGTGTATAACAGTGAGTCTAATCCAGCTGTGTTCTCAGGTGTAGCAGATGAGATGGCTTTAGTGCTGGAACTCAGCCGCAGGGAGCAGTCCAGTCAGCCTCAGAGAACAGGACAGAATCAGCTCCCTGCCAATGGTGCCCACTCTAATTTGGCCAATCACAACCCCCGAAACAGCACCCAGCGCTCCTTCAGCTCCACCCCTTTCTTCAGTTACCCCAGCGACAACGATGAGGAGGACGAAGACCTGCAGATGGCACTGGCGTACAGCCTGTCCGAGATGGAGGCCAAGCAGCGGGCAGCCGCCTCCACCCAAGACATGATCTCAGGTGCCAGGGGAGGGCGGGTGAAGCAGTGGAAGGGGAAAAATGCTAATCATGAGCCCATATCAGTGAGGGATGGGATACATGAATCAGTACAAATAACCTGTTCATCTCTAGAGGAAAATGGATCAGGGAAGGGAAGTGGGGGATTAGAAAAAAGTGCCAGCCCAGAGGCAGTTCTTATAGAGGATAGGAAAGATGAACGTGTTGCCAATGGTACTACTGTGATGAAAAGTAAGAGGAAGTGTCAGTGTGTGGTGTGTTGAGTTGGAGTTAGAAGTAATCCTGAGTCTTATAACAGAAAGAAGGCACGCTGTTCAACATTGCTGCATGATATTCTTAACCCTGTTTATGGCTGCTGTCTTGACCTTAACTCTATCTGAAGTTTTGTTTAGTGTGTTAAAAGAGAAAATGTTGCCATAGATCTTTATCATAGAGGTTATAAGGACTGGTGCCAATTAATAGCAAAGAAGGCAGTTCTAACTCAATTGCATTAATCGAAGATGTTAATGCTTCAGAAAGCTGAAAGTATTTGTTTCATACAAAGTCACGTTTGGTAGATAATTTATTTGCTATGCTTACTGTTGGTTGTTTTGAGTTACATCATTTTTAATATTGAAACTGGCACAATGCTGAACAATGAAGTTGGCTTAAAGTACTGATCACTTGCATTATTTAGATTATGTGACCTAAAATGGAATGGTGTTGTTATATAAATGGCAGTTATGTTTATGTCTGCGGTACTGTGTCTATAAAAAGGAGGATTAGTTGCAGATCTTTTTTTATGCACTATTTGAAGTTCTTTTCAAGGGATATGCTCGGCAGTGCAAAAACAGAATTGAGATGGATTCTGCTGTGTCTAAGGAAGTGTTGTAATGCTATGCCTCTTCCTCTTAATGTTATTCATCACAATGATGCGATAAAATACCCGCTCCTGTACTCTAACTACAATCAAACCTTAGGGAAAAAAACAGCACTTAATTCAAGTGCAGTGAATGTCTGTTTATGATGAACACTGGAACAGGGGATTTTGTTGATGAAGTGTTGTAGATTGTAGTTGGTGTGTGTCAGAATGAATCATAAATTGGTGATGTTCAGTGCCTTCAAAATGTTATATTTGATGTGCCAATTATTGTCAGTGTTGCAGTTGATGGGAGATATCTCCTGTTCTCATGTGCTTATCCATTTTATTTATATAAATGGTCGGTAGATATGAAGTGGTGTTAGTTTTTTACCCAATTGTCAGATTAAGGGAGAATCAGTTCTCTTATAAGCAATAGGCAGGATGTAAAAAAAAAAAGCACAAGTCAATGAAAAGCACATAATATTTTCACAGGTACAGAATAATGCCATGTTAAGACAGCCTTTTTATATGAGTAACAATGTCTGTTTTATTGATGAATATAATCTGAAAGACTTGGAATGGAAAGATGAAAAGTACCAGAGCTCTGGTAACTATAAATATATTTTCATTTTATTTTTCCATTTGTGTTTAATCATTCTTGGTTTACCTGGATTTGTCAGCACTAAGAAAAAAAAAAATAAACCCCAGAAAACAAATTTCATGATTGGTTAAACAATCTTTTGTACAAAATGTGCTATATTTTGGTCACTGATAATGTTTTAAAACCCTGACTGAGACTTGCTTTCACTCATGCACTTTATTATAACATTAAATCGAATGTTTTTGCTATTTCTTTATACTAAAACAGATTACTCCTTTAGTATGTTATCACCAGTCCCTTTGTCTGTTGTTGTCATGCATTTTCCTGTCATTTCCTGTCTTCTTTTTTTAAATGCATCTTATCTACATCTTCATATATTTGTAATTTGGTTTGTTTACTTGATTCCCTCTCCCTGCTGTTTACAGAGTCTGACTTCCAGGCCTTCACGGGCTGAGTGGTCACCATGTCACCCCTTCTCTCCCCTGAGGTAAAGAGTAGTTTAGCAGAAACACCAAACCCGGTACTGTTCATTTTGTGTGCGGTGTCCCCTAACACAAGAGCTTTATTTCTGAAAGGGTAGGCTGCCCTTAATTTTTATGGTAGACTTCATCATGTGCATTTAAATTAGAATTTGTAATCAAGAGTAAATCATAATGAGCTCCAGCAGCTCAAGGGTTGCTGAATCCTATAGTGTCTAATGATACAGTAGCATTACCTTTGTATAATTTAAGGCTGCTTAGAGGATAGCAGTATGATGAGGGAAGAATTTTATTCATGTGTCTGTCTAGTGGTACTCACTCTAACCATTTGCTAGTCTTGGCATGTGGTGTGGTGTGGCGTGCAGTAGAGCATTAAACGTACATAAGTCTGTCTCAGTGACAGCACTAATGCCTCATCCATCCGTGTGCCCTGAACAGGTGAAGAGCTCCCACGTACTCTGCTCTCCCTCTGGCTCTCCTGCTGCTCAGACTCTTTTCAAAGTTTTATTTGGAAAAATACAAGACAAATACAAGTCAATATATTTGCTAAGAATGTATGTGTGAGTGTGAGAGAGAGAATTTATGGCTGTGTCCGTATCTCTAGATTAAAAAAAAAAAAACTGGAAATTTCTTTAACAATATGCTGATGTTCATAAAGGTTGTCAAAGCTCATTTGTGGAATGTTATCATGTCTTACTTAACAGGTTACTAGGCAGCATTGTGAGTGGAGTCCTCTGTTATGCATACAGATTTTAGAGCAGAAGATTTAAAATCATCTGAAAG
>JAOTRN010000048.1:17102201-17120774 GCA_028566695.1 Bagroides melapterus
TACTGTTTTTATTTTATTTTTCCTTTTCTTTTTCTTTTTGTTTACTTTACCTTAAATAACATCATGTCCCGAATTGTTTTATTCCCCATAGAATAGTCATTTCTAACAGCAATTTAAATTAATTTGTTGTAAATGTGATGATATATTTTTACTGAGGTGTTATTTACATTTAAAGGTATTTTTTCTCTTTCATGACATACATATGATGCTTTTTTTTATTTCATTGGCCTTTAAAATTCAGAATTTATTTAAAATGCATAGTCTCCATCACAATCATAACCCTGATAAATTGGTGTGCAGTTGAACATATAATTCAATACAGGAGTTTTATTTTTTAAGATTTGTCTATATTGTCCATAAGAGGAAAAATGAGACCATATACAAATTGACTCAGTGATCATATGCTTGCCTGTGCTGTGAGGCATTTTGTTAGTCAGTGTGAGTGCAGATATCTCATCCATTATACTGGAATTACCCTGATCATTTGAGAATGAAATTAATTGACTATACAAACTAAATCTTGTTATTATTGCTCTGTTAACATTAGTTTCTTATTACGATCTGCCATCAGTGTTGGCTGTTTGTTTGGCCAGCTGAGTCGATGTTTGTTATTCCAACCTCTGAACACTGATGGTATAATAGCTTGAAGCATTAATCGCACCATTGTGCCAACATCCTTTTCACCAGCTGTCATTCCAATGTAAATGCAGCTAGCTGTCACTATGTTTTAGCTGTTTGTTGAGGGGGCGGTTGCATCAGAGTGCCTCTAAACAAAACTTCAGGTTCATTTAAAATCTAAAAACAGCACTTGTAACATGCAGGAACAAGTTAACAAAATTCAAATATTTTTTATGTGTTCTTTTAGATTTCAAGTTATCTATCTAATGTGTTTTTGTGGTTATGTAGTGTACATTATTCTAAAACCTCTTGTTTTGTGAATTTATGGATCATTTAAGATGACGCTTTGGCCAAATAGTATAGACAATATTTTACTAAAAGGTTGTGGACACATTACCCTCACACCCGTATCTGCTTTTTTAACACCCTATTTCAGATTTTGTCCCCTCCGCTCTAGTAAGAAGGCTTTCAACTAGATTTTGGAGCTTGGCTGTGAGGATTTGTCATCATTCAAGTATTAAGACTATTAGTAAGGTCAGGCACTGGGGGGATTCTAATTCATTCCAAAGGTGTTCAGTTAGGATTGAGGTCAGGCCACAGAAGTTGTTTGACATCAGTCTTGATAAATCATGTCTCCCACTTTGCCAAAGGAGACTGTTATGTTGTGTCATGCACACAATCGAGTCCCTTAGTTCCAGTGAAAGGAAACTGTAATGCTACAGCATAAAAAGAAATCCTATACAATTGTTTGCTTCTAATTTTTTGGCAACAGTTTGAGGGAGAACTATGTGGGTGTGATGGTCAGGCATCAATAAATTATTGGCTTTATAGTATATATTGCTATAATATATATTTATAATTTTCAGTACTGTAATATTTTTGTTCAGGTTTTATGATTATATTTTACTGCATATTTAATGATAAAGTGTTTCAATTGTTGCTGGAAAGTTCTAAGGTGGGTTTTTTTCTCTTCTTTAGTCGTGTTGGCTTCTATGTAAACACCTTCCAGAGTGTGTCTGGTCTCGAGGAGAAGTTTCACAATGAAATTGGAAAGGTAACATCTATTGCTAAAACAAAGTACTATGTACAAGGAGCTTATTGTTTTGACTTATGTTGACTTTATTTCTCACAGCTGAGCCAAAATATGTATGATACACTGGTGAAACTGGAGAATCAAGAATTGTCCAGGTCAGTCATATATTTATTAATGGATTATTACAGTCAGAATAATGTCCAGAGTATCTAGACATATTTACAGTCCCTTTAGTGTCAGAGTGATAGCAGCTCAGTGTCATAATCTGCTCATTGTGACTACTCTGTAAAGAAACCTGACACCTAATAAGTGAACAAATCAATGAACACCGCCACCACTCTCACAGAAAAACAGATAGCCGTGTGGAGAAGACCTCAACAATGAAAAGGAGGTAACAGTGGCAGCCCAGCAGTGTGCGTGTGTGTGTATATTTGTGTGCGTTCCAGGAAGTGTGACTATGCGTCTGTGTGCTATGTACTTTCATACAGTATGTGTTTTATTTTTGTTGTTTTTTCCGTGTGTGCCGCTTTTTTGCTGGCCACCTGTGTGAGATGAAAACGTGTTAGTCTCTATAACCTGTGTATGTTCGAAGAGATGTCTTTTCCTTTGTCAGTCCGCTCTGAGCATGTGAGGAATGGTTTTATGAAAGAAGCAAGTGTATATCAGGCTCTTTGCATGAATAACATATAGTTTAATATCCAGATTAAGCACAGACCTGCTTACAGAGGATAAGGCTTGCAGAAGTGCGAGGCTTGGACTGGCCTGTTACAAGCATGAGTGTATGACATACTACATGGTCAGTGGTGTCCTGTGGTTAAATTGAAGGTGTCTTTCCTTCATCTTCCAGTGATGGAAATGAAGATACCAATCACACTCTGAGTCCAGCAGTGCCAGCTATCCCAAAATCTCCATCTAAGGTAGGTTGCGGTGTTGAAAGCGACCTTTACTAATATCTCTGTTTTTTAATATTTTCTGAAGTCACAAGGTTGGAGATTATTTTTACCTGAGGCTTTATAGCAACATTTAGACCTTTAGTGATAGGTTGCACTGATATTTCTTTATTTTCAGAAGAATTTAAAAGATAAATAGTAAAACAAAAATGTAAGTTATAAATTGAACAGTGAAAATATCTGTTTTGATATTAACATCTTTATTAATGTTTACAGCTTACTTTCTAAATGTGTCATCAGTATTCTTTAATGCTCACTCATTTCCTTTAGAACAGCCTCTAATATATTTTGTATTCTCTGGACAACTTTTGCAACTGCGGAATATTTAATATTTGTTACACACATCCTTGCACACACAACATACAGTATCTATTTCATAACATATATTTTAACACAGTTTTAAGCTGCTTTTATAAAATTGGACCTGGAGACTCAAAGGCTCGTTCTTGTTGCAGGATACACCACCAGCTTAAATTCAAGATTTTTCCATGACTGTTTTTTCTAAACTAATTGTAGAATTGTAGGATGGCACCACTTAGAAACCATGAAGATGGTGTTGGACTAAAATTGCAACAGACAGTTTTGCAATCCTGTGTCCATCATTCCATCCAACAGTAACTTCAACAAAAAAGATTTCATGTTAAAAGTAGAATGAATTTCCTGGTTATTTATAATCACACTATCCAGTCTCACCCAGATGAGGACGAATTTCCCTTTTCATTTTGGTACCTCTCTAGGTTTCTTCCTCATGTTATCTCAGGGAGTTTTTCCTTGTCATGTTGCCTCTGGATTGCTCATTAGGGATAAATTACCAAATTTAAAATTTATATGCTGAATTAATATATTTCTGTAAAGTTGCTGTGTGACAATGTCCATTGTTAAAACTGAATTGAATTAAAATACCTAGCATAGTTAACTGGAGAAAAGAATTGAGACCTGTGCAGTATCTTACAGTATGTGCAGCTATGAGCTCTATACAATATATTACAGTATACACCGTCATGAGACCTGTACAGTATCTTAGCCCCTTTGTGGTTATTTGCTTTGTAAGATCAAATATAAGAATAAGAATTAGTTTTTCCCATATGCTGCTAAAGTTTGTGTGTTTGTTTTTGTGTAACCAGCTGAAACCTGCTGTTCCACCACCACCTAAAGTCACTCCATCCAAGGATTTGAAGCAGGAGAACATTATTAATCTGTTCGATGATGCTTCTGCTGTTGGCATTAGTGTTACGTCTCCGACACAAGTCAGTATTACATTTTATACCCACGCTGTTTCCGTTCATGCTTGCTAATTAATTTCCATAATCTCCAGGAACATTTAAAAGCTTGAAGAGATAATAAGGTACTCTATATGTTTTTTGTCTGATAGTATGATGCTCCAGTTGCTAGTAATCTATTAGATATGGACCTGGACTCACTGCAGGCAGCTACCACACCTGTAGCCACTGCTTCAGCACAGGTCTGTCTCACTATGTGATGCAAAAAAGATCACAATACAAATTAACATTAAAAAAAATTAACATTTCATGAAAACAATTCATAATTATATTATCTTTTTTGCTTTTCTTGTTTTTTTTTCCCTCTTAAGAACTGGGATTCATGGGAGGTGAGTGCATTTAAGTTCATTCTTCTTTAACCATCTTCGAGGGTTTTCTTCCTTTTTCTTTTAAATGAACGTACACTTATACGTTACAATATACGTGTAAATGTCTCTATTGTTCTGTTTGTCTGTCTTCAGTATCTATTCTTCAAGTCTCTTCAATATTTCCCCACAAAAGAGCACTATACTATCGACCGAGACCAATTCTTTTTTTGTAAATCTGCAGTTGTAGCAATGATCACATCTTTCACACTTCTTCTTCACTGTTCCTTGTGAATGATCCCTGGCCATGGTTCCACCTGGCTGCCATATGCCCCCTATCCACCGCCCTCTTCCACCTTCCCTCACCCTCGTTCCACTCACCTGCAGCAAACTGAAAGCCACACTGAAGCAGCTCAGTCATGGGATGATGATGGTAGTCAGCCTGTGCGTACTGCCCCGCCTGTTTATCCTACCTGGGATGATGATGGCAGCCAACCAGTACATGATCCAGCTTCTGAGCCCACTTGGGATGATGATGGGTCCCAGCCGGTGAAGGCTGAGGGTTGGCAGAGTGATGGGGCTCAGGTATTGTTCTAGATGAGGCTGTGCCCATGCCTTCACTGGCTGATGAAAAGCCAGACTGAAGGCATGCTCCTGCAGGCACCAACCAGTTAGGCATGATGTCACTTGGCATGGCAATTGGGGGCATGGTGGTAGTAGCAGTAGCAGTTGTAGTGTATTAGTAGGTGGTACTAGGTGGTATATGTTTGAGTACAGATATTTACTTTGCTGTTATTTTGTTGTTCTGTCTCTGTCTGTTTGTTGTCCTTCTCTTTTGTCTGTCTCTCTTCTCCGTCCATTTGTCCTCTTTTCTTTTGTTCTCTGTTGTTTGTAGGCAACAGAATCAGTAACCACAGAACAGCCCGCATCAGTGAGTGTCCTGACAAGCCATATTTGATTATACTGTATGACACTGTGATTTTTTTTTTTTTTTTTTTAAATTGTACCTTCCTTTGCTGTGTATCTCTAGACAGCAGTAACGACTACAGAGAGCACAGAGATGCCAGTAAACTTCCTGTACAAAGTATGTCTAAATTTCAGTTCTTAAACTCTTACAATTCTATATAGATTTGCTGTTTGGATGTGACCAAAAGGATCCCCAGACTGTTTGATTAAAAAAAAATCAATTCTATTTATTCGCTGCAGGTCCAAGCGATGCATGATTATGTTGCCAATGACTCGGATGAGCTGGAGATGAAGGCAGGCGATATGGTGCTTGTGATGATGTATGATAACCCAGAGGAACAGGTCAGCACCCCTTCTGCTTTATGTCCATTTTATGTATAATAGAGGCCGTGTATCTTCTTATGTGCTTATGGAATTATTACATCATTCAACAGTTAAATGTGCCTTGTGTGTAACATGAAATCTGAACATTTTAAAACCAAATATTTTGTGTCTGTGTGTTTGTGTATATTTGTTCATGTGTGTGTATTTGCTGCAGGATGATGGTTGGTTGATGGGAATAAAAGAGGCTGACTGGATTCAGACGAAGGATCAGAGCAAAAAAGGAGTGTTTCCTGAGAATTTCACACGGAAAATGTGAAAGCCAGGATAAGACTTTTTGCCATTCACTCTTCTTTTCCTGATCCCATTTTTCCATCTTCACCCTTTCTGGCTGCTCTTGGAGAAGAGAGGTATGCGAATTATCACTGCAGCAACAGAGGCAGCCCATATCGTCACAGGGGACTCGTGTATACAGAAGGGTTGTTAGACTTTGTCAGTACGTTGAGTATTTGGTCTGTATTTAATTAACCGAAGACTGTCTGAAATGTGTTGAGATCTTGATCACAGCTTATGTTACATGTCCCACTAAGAATATTACACATATCCATCTAATCTTTCAAGTCATTTCTTGTCTGATTTGTCAGTACACAACAGGTAGATGAACATATGAAGCCAGTAAATAATATCTAGTAATATTTTATATAATACAGATGAGAAAGTCTGCACGATATTCCTTGAGTAGATTATAATCACGTCATAGCTGAGAATCAGGAGGACTTCTTAGCATTATTTATAGTACAGAATCCAACTAGAAGACCTCAAAGTACTCAAATTTATTGTCACACTGTAAAAAGCTCCTAATATATGCAGCTCACCAGTGACATACATTATGCAGCTAATTTAGACAGTAAGGAACAAACATTCTGCTCAGGATAACAGGTAGAAAAATGAGCATAAACACTGTGCCCGGTTTGGCCCTCAGATATTCTTAGGCAATGTTGCCTCATTTCTTCATTTCTGTATCAAATTGTTTAAAAAATGTATTTTATAGTAATACACTAGGTGTCAGTGACCCCTTTTCTCCAGATATGTGATTATGCAATAACATATTGACTAATCTTACTTTTTTCTGCCACAACATTCATTGAGATATTCAGATTTGTTGTGATTGAAAGTTTCTGCTGTGATTTGTATTTAATTAATCCTATGGTGCATCGTTCAACCAGAAATATGCATTATATTTATTCAACCCTCTTTCTCAACGTTTATAGTTTTATTTTTGTACATTGCGAATAAAATTAGAGTTAAAATAAAGATCCTGGTGAGTGTGTAAAGTGCCATGGACTGGACTCTTGGAGTGGACTGGATTGCTTAGTAATCCACAGGCCTCTCTGTTTTGTTGTGTTCGAGTTCTTTCTAGATCTCATCCTGCGTGTGTTAGTGTGCTCGGAACAGTAACTTCCCTTGTGCTTCACTGTATATCTGACGTGAACTTTAACCTCGTCACGATTTGCACAGAGGAAGAGATAATCCAGTGTAGTGTGTTCTGAGAGAAAGTGTTGTTTTTCTTGCTTCTTATTGATCTTTCTTCCTTAAGACACTTCTAATGACCAAGCATGAAAGAACCTCATCCAATCAAGCGTTTGTGTGTAGTCTATCATTTTCTTTTGTAATGCTTCAGTAAAAATGAAATTACATTTCACTGAAGGAGGATAAGTGAATTACTGAAGCACTTGATGGAGTTCTAGTTTATAGGATTTGATTAGATTTCATTAGAGAAAACACTTAGGGGTAGAAAACACCCTTATCCCTCATGTACTTCATTATAAAAGTGTATTTGCTTCTATTCTTGTGCCAGTGCATTTGTAAATTGTAAACGGTGACATTTTGTTGTGCTTCTTTGATGAAGACACATAATACTCTACAGTACACATATCTACACTATACATGTGACCATTGTGTGAATGAGATCTAAGCATGCTTAACTCCATGTGCAGTGTGTAGACAAATTCATGTTCTCTTACTGAGGTGGGTTTCTTGTCCAGGTCCTCTTTCTGCCTCTAAGCCATGAATATTCTTCTTCTAGATCTGTGTAGCTTACTGTCAAATCAGCTCTAATAAATGTTGATTTAATCCTACTTGCATGTGTCTTTTATTGTTTTTCACTGGATATGCTTTAATGTTATTTCTGATGAAATGAAAATAGTAGCAGTGATGTAGACTCTGCATCAAGGGCTTGTTTAAATCTCTAGTGAACTGTGAACAAATGTGGATTCTGTAGTATGGGACTACCATTTTAAAGTGCGTGTATACATCAATCACTCTGCATACTCACGCAGAAACTAGACTAAAACAGCCAGAGAGCTGCAGTATCATGGGTTTCCTCCCCTTGAAATAAAAAAAAGACAGTCTAGTGTGTCAACCAAAAAAAAATAATAATAATTTAAATGTTTTAATATTTCTTAAGCTAAATAATAATACATGGACCTGACAAATCAAATGTGACATTGATTTCACAGCAGTCAAACATTAACTACTGCAAAACCAAACAGACAAAAATAAAAAACATTCACAGTCCTAAATACTACCATACATATGCAATAGAGTTCAGTTTTATTGTTACTCTGAGACAGGATAATGATTAAGTGGAATCATCTAGTTAGTTATCACAAACAATTCAGCTTTCACAATCCTGGAGTCAAAGGTCATCATATGATTAAACTGCAGAGAGAGAGAGCATGAGAACGAGGCCTTTCTCTGTGGTCATACAGTCCTGTCAGTAGTATAGTCTCCTGAAGGGATTCATACTGAAAGTGAAAGCTGCAGGACTAAAAAAGGATTTACTTTATACTGACCTGGGGCAGAGTTGTGAAGCAGAAATGGTGAAGCCAGACAGAAGTAAGTGCTTGGGAGCATGTCCTCAGCACGATTTTAACCAAGCCGACACACTGAAGACACTTAAAGTGGACCGCCGTCCACCGCTCGTGCTAAATATAGCCTTGGCACTGCAGGTATGATGTGTTGTATTTCACTTTGCCTTTGACAGAAAGGATTGCAAAAGAATCACTTTGTTCAATTAGATATTGCTTCAATATATAGACTAGCAATTGTGTACCAGACTAAATATGATTTAAGCCATGCATACACCACTTAGGTTTATTGGCTATATCTTTTTTTATTACCCCCAAATGTTATTTTATTAAACCTTTGCATATTTGCATGCAGCTGTTGCAGCACTGAATACAAGTATCTTTACAAAAATCAAGTCGGATATTAAAATATCAAAATAGAGTCAAATATTAAATGTGTAGAATTATTTTTATGTATGTTTACTGTACTTGATGTAGAATTG
Source organism: Bagroides melapterus (assembly GCA_028566695.1). Taxonomy (NCBI): domain Eukaryota; kingdom Metazoa; phylum Chordata; class Actinopteri; order Siluriformes; family Bagridae; genus Bagroides; species Bagroides melapterus. Next base: position 17,111,027 of record JAOTRN010000048.1, read on the forward strand.
TTATAATCCCAATTTTCAATTTTTTTTTCAATACAATGAAATTAAATCATAAATACATCAAGGTTCTCAATGAAAGCACAAGTTTAATCAATTCTTCCTGGTATTACTTGCTGGAATGTATAGTGTTATATTAAAATTATGAATGAACTTAAAATTAAAAATAAAGTAAATCTCTCTCTCTCTCTCTCTCTCTCTCTCTCTCTCTCTCTGTGTGTGTTTGTGTGTGTGTGTGTGTGTGTGTGTGTGTGTGTCTCTCTCTCGCTCTCTCTCTCACACATGCAGCATGTTATGGTCCATGCCTCTCTTTGTGCACTGGTGGTTGGGGCATTAGTGCCTCAGGCTGAGAAGGAAAGGACAGCTGCCTCTGTGTTCTTTTACTCCGGTGTTTCGACACTCCTCCAGACTTGTTTTGGATCACGGTAAACACTATCTTTCCGTATCTCTCTCTCTCTCTCTCTCTCTCTCTCTCTCTCTCTCTCTCTCTCTCTCTCTCTCTCTCTCTCTCTCTCCTACTCCTTCTGCATGGTAAATGTGTAAAATTGCATCTACTCTCTATCACAGTTTGCCATTGATCCAGGCTCCATCTCTGGACTTCCTGGTTCCAGCTCTTGTCTTGCTGGGTGCACGTGAAGGTCAGTCCCCAAATTACCTGTTTGTAAAATAATCAAATGAGGAAAATTTGTTTTGTTCAGCTTCTCAGCAATTTGAATCATCATTGTAAATCCTTTGTCATGCACTGTGGTTAATTAGTTTCTTTTTGTGCAGGGAGACATGCAGCCTGCAGGGGGCAGTGTGAGCAATCAGAGCAGTTTGAGGTCCCGGCACACCAACTGAGAGAGGTGCTGCACTGCTGTCCGTGGTCCTGAACCCTCAGACCACCCCTCTTCCTGTTATATCATAGCCTTCTCGGTTCCACATACTGCTTGTGTGCTATTATCTTAAACCTATTTTGCCACTGAGGCTGTGAAACCTATTTAGCTGATAGAAAAGCTGCAAACACATATTGCTGTGCACACACCAAAAGAATTGTACTTATACATTTTGCTCCCCAAATTATAAACAATGGTCTATAAGATACTCTAATATTATAATCCTGGCATTAAAAAGGCTGCATCGTTTTTCAGCTTAATAATGTCCCTAGATGGATCTGATATTGCAGAAACAAATAGTAAATTTGATTCAGTTCAGTTTCAAGTGAATTTGGAAAAGATTTCTTTTTTTGTAACTGTAAATGTCTATATATTAAGAAATGTCATTTTTTTTCCAGTGTAAGGGAAATTTGCATGAAAACTCTGGTTTTGTATAAGTCATGTTTTAGATAATTTTTTCCTGTTTAAAAGCATAAAAGGTCAATATTGTGGGGAAAAAATATCATGCTTTGTATAATTACACTACATGCACCTCACTGACAAGGAATTTTATAGTTTAGTGTTTAATTTAAAAAAAAAAACTTTATTTATTAATGTTTTCAGTGACATTATGTACTTTATTAAGAAAATAATCCTTTTTTTCATCATCCTTCTCTCTCTCTCTCTCTCTCGCTCTCTCTCTGTGTGTGTATGTGAATGTGTGTTTAGTTGCAGGGCATGGCTGTAGTAGCAGGCCTGGTGCAGTTGTCGGTGGGTTTGTGTGGTGTGGGTGGAGCTGTGCTCTCCCGATGTGGTCCACTTGTCCTCACTCCTGTGTGTTGCATTCTGGGATTCTCTATCTACAGAGAGGCAGCTCTACTCTGCTCAGACCACTGGGGCTTTGCACTGCTGTGAGCATCCCTTTTTGTTAAGGTTTAATTTGTATTTTAAGTTTATTCAATCCTTGTTTTTGAAATGCAAACTCAAAAAATTCTAGCAAATATTTTAGTTAAATTAAGTTTAGGTTAGGTCTGTACACAGCTCATATCCAAACAAACACACACTTTTTTTCAGGACTGTGGTTTTGCTGGTGTGTTTTTCTCAACACCTGCGCTGCTGGACTCTTTCTGCTCATCTTAAGCTCCCGCTGTACCCTGTCGTCAGTATGCTCTCAGTGAGTACAGCTTTACATACATCAAGTTTCTGTGACACTAATTATACGGTAGAAAAGTCTGAGTGCACTACCAAGAACTGTTTTCAATTTCAGCTAAAAATGACCACTACACACTTTTACTCAGTTGTGGTTCAGTGATTAAGGCTCTGTGTTACTGATCAGAAGGTCAGGGTTTAAACTCCAGCACTGCCAAGCTTCCCCATTTGGGCTCTTGAGTAAGGTCTTTAACCCTGATCTCCAGGTGTATGCTGTAGCATGGCTGACACTGCACTCCAACTTTCACCAAGTCTCTCCCTCTCTCTCACTTCAATTCTTCTTTTTCTCTAAATATTGGAATAAAATCAACTTTTTAGTTGATGAAGTCATGAAATATCTTAATATATTGCATGAACATTCAATGCTTTAATTAAAGTGCCACTGATTAAACTTTATTTAATGAGTTATTGTCATATTTGTTTTTATAACATTTTCTAGTCTAAAACATAGAAAAGAAAGTCAAAACAAAGACTTTAATATAAATATTAATGAATAATATGTTTTAAGATAAATAACAGTCCATCTGTGATATATAAGGACATCTCCAATTACATTAAGGAAACTAAATGTTAAAGTATGTGTTAATGTGACAGTTATTTCTTAATTTACTCAAATAATGAAGCTGACTTCAAGAGATGTACTGTATTAAAGCTACAGTATCCTGCCGGAAGGCTAGGGTTTTAGTATCTTCTATGTGCTTGTATGTAGGTGCTGCTGTCTGTGCTGTTGGTGTGGGTTGTGTGTGCTGCTCTACAATACTGTGGACACATCACTCCTCACTCTGTGTCCGAACTACTTTTCAAGGATGATTTAAATACTACCCCATTTCAGGCCTGGGTAGCTGCAAATTCAACCATCCTGCATTCTCCAAATTCCACAGCAACCTGGCTTAGCCTGCCTTTACCAGGTATTTTCACATGGGAGACCATGATACATAAAGAAGACACTGTGAAAGGAGTCTTATTAAAGGATTTAAAAATTTACCCTGTTTAATACGGTGTTGCTCTGATTTGTCTGATTATATAGACTATACTGATCGGATTTGTATAAAGTTATTAAATTAGAACAGCTAGCTTATACTTTACCCAAAATGATTCAATAATATTTTCCGATATGGCAGATTGATGGCTCCTATACGTCTACATGCAGGTCTTGGGCTCCCCCTCCTGACTGGTGACAGTATTGCAGCAGGAATTGCAGTAGGGTTGTCATCTTGTATCAGCTCTCAGGCAGTATATGTGCTGACAGCCCGGCTCCTTAAAGCTCCCACCCCTCCAGCACAGGTGTGTAACAGAGGGGTGAGTGTAGAGGGGCTGGGCAGTGTGCTTGCCGGGCTGATGGGGGCACCGGTGGGGCTTTGCAGCAGTGTGCCTAATGCATGTATGACCAGCCTCAGCCAGGTACAACAGAAAACATTTCTTCAGTGCTTCACAGTGCTAAGTAATGGTTCATGCTCATTATTTTAAACCTGATTGTACAAAGATACTGAATTTCTTCTTTAGAGATATACTAACACTCTCATTTCTCTCTTCATCTCTCTCTCTCTCTCTCTCTCTCTCTCTCTCTCTCTCTCAGTGTGGGTCTCGGGCAACAGTTCAGCTCTCTGCAGTGATGCTTCTGGTTCTGGGTCTGTTCCCACATCTGACTCAGGTGCTCACTTCAGTCCCTCTGGCTATCCACGGTGATCATCCTCTCTCATAATCACACTCTCATTATTACTGTAAACCCTACAAAGTTCATACCTTTGAAGTTACAGATTTACCTCATCATTTCAAGGTGCTGTGCTCAGCGTGACCTACACGGTGGCTGCAGCGACCGGAATAACATACCTCCAGTACACAGATGTCGACTCAGGTCGCAACATTTTCAACACAGGCTTCACGGTGTTCATGTCTTTAGTGCTTCCTCGCTGGTTCAGAATGCAGTCTGGATTTATCTACACTGGTAGGATGAAAAACCGTTCTCCTCTCACTGGTTATGTTATCATTTTGGAAGGATTGCACTAATTATTATTTTTTTTCTCCTGTTAGGTGTAAGCAGTCTTGATATATTATTGCAGTCTTGTCTGATGTTGCCTGTGTTTTTAGTAAGCCTCTTGGCCTTTCTTCTAGACCACACAGTTTCAGGTACTAAACACATGCACTAAAGTAATATACAGTGAATGTTATTAAATCATTTCCCATTAAACTTACATGGATAGAATGTCACACACACACACACACACACACACACGCACGCACACGCACACGCATACACACACACAGTGCAAGTACACACTTTTTCTCTTTTCATTCTTTTATTTTTTTCTCACTATTGTTATTCTTCATCTCTTTCAGTTATTTTTTTTTCTTTTTCTCTCCCTGCAACAAAGTCTCTATTTCTTTCTTTTATTCTTTAGTTTTTTTGCATTTTCTTTGTTCCTTTTCTTCATCCTCTTATTGTCCATCACTCCAAATCTCTCAATCTTTATTTCTTTCTTCTTCTTCTTCTTCATCATCATCATCATATTATTATTATTGTTATTATTTATTTATTTATTTATTTATTTATTTATTTATTTATTTATTTAAGAATAAGAAGAATAACCTGTTTCTTAACACATTTTTTTTTTAAATCCAGGAACCCTGTCTGAGAAGGGACTTGAACGAGATCAGAGCACTAGGAAGATACAATCATTAGCCAATAAACCACAAGAAAACCGGCAAAGCCTAGTGACTGTGTACGAACCTCCAGAACCTGTGAGGAAAGTGCTGGATTGGCCTGGTCTTCGTACATTTCCTTTCTGTGCCTGCAGGAGCCTGGAGGTGGAGAAAATCCCAGTGACCTCTTCAGAGATGTCAGGCTTATTACCTCAGTAGAGTGAGCTTCAGCATCTGTGTGTTGCTGAAGAAGCTGAACTGCATCAAATATGTTTCATGTTGCACTTTGTCATAATGTGGGTCTGTAATGGTGTGTTAACTTTGCAGGATGTAAGGCATAATGTATAAAAGCACAATATATATATAGTATTTCATATTATAACCAAGTAGTAACAGGAACAAAAAAAAGGCACCAACAATATTTCCATATAGTTTAATTTTGAAAAATAGATCTTTAAATATTTTTATGAACATATCATTTTGACATCTTTTTTTTGGTAAAAAGTTAATAATGCCACAAAAAAGGTAAATAAAGCACGCCAGATTGTGAGTATCACTCCATAAAGCATACATAGGGAATTAGCATACTGAGCAGGGGGCTGCTCTCTGACACATCTGTACTGAGTGAAGTTAATAAATAGTAAAGTAGCACAGTATAGATTAATTAGTATAGCTAAAGTTGCATCGTTGTGTATTTTACCCCTTGTGTATGCTATATGTAGAAATACAGTGTACAATGTGACTATTAAATACATGATAAAGTTACAAAGAACATTCCCAGCAGGAAAACATGAAACATTAGGGTGGTGAAAAGTCTAAGACACAGAGTTTGGATTGTCATAGAGAAATAGGACGTAACAAATAACTTACAGAATGGTACAACAGCTCAGGATTGAAAATTCTAGCAGATCTGGTAGATTTTCTTAGTTGTCTTTAGTATTAACTGCATTTGATTGTGTGTCCCAAAGCCTGTTATCTCCACATAACCTTTTATTCTACTAAAAACAGCTACAGTATCAGACAGGCTAAGACTGTTTTCCTATGTCTGAGCTACTGCTTACCTGAGCTAATTTATCTACAGCTTACCTCTGTTGCATTACCTCAGTCAGTATAAGAATGGTTATTAATATCACGTATGCACATATGTGAAGAAGTGTGCGTGTTTGTGTGTTTGTGAGTATGCTCCAGTGTAGGCAATAAAAGAAACCCATTTCAAAGAGTTTTGCATTGAATATTTTTACATGTGGGTTTTTGAATAGTTTTGGGGATGTCCTCCAAGTGAGAACACACCCAGAGAATTACTATACTCTTCAAGTCTTTATACAGTCTAGAAACTTTTTTTAATGGGACAAAAAAGTTATTCCATTCACCCAGTTCTCTCGTTCTGTCTGATTTCTTTCTTGCATTTCATTTCTCTCCCTCTCATCTGTCAGAAGCTATCACACTCCAGGGGTGAAAGTGTTTCGGGTCGAGTATGTGTGTTCCGATCCAGTGCAGCAGTGAGGAGTACCAGTGCACCCCCTCAGCCTGGTGGCCCATCGGCCCTCCCAAATGATGAAGTGCCCTTAACGGGCCGAAAGCAACATGAGCAAGCCAGTGTTCATCCACGGCAGCATAGCAGGAGGACACAATGTCATTAACCACAACCGTGCCATGCAGGGTGAGAGGTGCGAACACTCCCATGTCTTCCTGTAGCTGAACCCTAATCACTCGGGACAGCCTTCCTTCTTGCCCCGGTCCCTGAGCCGAAACCACACACTGACCCAGCTGCACCTCGCTGGCGAACACAGTCCTGAGGTGTCCCCTGGGCGCCAGGCCCGAGCAGTTCCCCTCAGCCACAAACACGAGGTGGGCAGCGGTGAGGCTTAATGTAGCACCAGACTCTGTCTCTATCATGTAAAACAGTGTGTGGGTAGAGGTTTGGCGGTCTAGGAAGCCGATGACCTCGCTGAAGATGAGCTGCCCACTGCCGTCACCATGCGATGATGCCAAGACTCGTTCGCCCAGCTGCAGGTCCTGCATGACCTTCCTGCTCCCATTCTCCAGAATGACCAGAGCTCCTCCCGGAAAACAGCCACCTGTCTTAGCAGCCACAGAGTGTTCTTATAAAAAGAGACAGACACACATTTAGAAATTTGTATGATACTCCTATTGAATCAGCAACACTTTGGCTCAAGGATGCTATAAAAAACCTTCTTAACTTATTCTAAGCTCAAAGAGCAATCTGTTACTCTGTTACTCGTTGCAAACATGTTAAAAAAAGCAATAAAATGGAAAGTCAGCTACAGTGGCACAACAACATTGTGTGCAAGCAAACATTTTAAACACCATTCTTAAAGCTAATGAGGTTTTCTCTTTTCGCTCAACTTGAGTCGCAGCATAAAAATACAATATAAGCTAATAAATAACCGCAGGCCTTTAACACAGACTCTGCTTCCCTCCTATAGAAGTTACTGGGTCAAGCTTTGCAAGATGCTATAGAGCCAACAACGAGAGTCAAGTCTCCGTAGAGCCGAACACAAATATTTGGGAAAGGTGAGGACCAAGGCCAGGTGATAAGACATGGCTGAGATAAGAGATCTTAGAAAAGGAACAACGGAATAACCATCTGGAAAACAAAGGAGCAGGTTAATCATCTCAAAAGCACTTTAGTAACTTGCTCTACTTTTAACATTCTGTCTCACTTAGTCTCTCACTCTCTCAGTCTGCTCTCTGCCCTTTCCACGCCTACATTATAGGACCCAAAAGTACACATTATGAAACTCAGTTTCCACAACTACAAAGGGAGAGGTTTAGAGGTCAGTGTGCGTTTACCGAATAGGTAAGAGGATTTTTTTTTCTATTTTTTCTGTCACATCATATCTCATCTCCACAACACAGGTTAGAGTTGTTGTTTTTAATTTTTTAAAATGTTGCAGCTCAACATACGAATAAAGGATAAAAGCTAACAAATCCTTCAAAAATCATGTGCTGTGATTATTTTTAGTAAGCAATTTCAGATCATAAATCTGATCCAATATCATAAATATTTAATGCTGACTATTCAAAAAATAATTTTGTTCTATATGCAAACATGCAGTGGGACTGCTCCTTGCGAGGCAGAACACACCTATAAAGGACTTTGATAAGGCAAGCGCAGACAACAGGGTTTGCCTGTGTTTGCACTCCCTATCAGAGTGATAACAAAAGTGCTTCATAAACGTCCACACACAGAAGTCCCATTCCTCAACAGGGGCCCAAAAACTGACACATTTTTTCAAACTTAAGTGTTGCGCTAACACAGAAAAGTCATAGGACATAGGGTCAAGTTTTGTGTGTATGTGTAAAAAGAGTGCAACAAGAGGTCAGAATCTATTCATGCAACTTTGTTTCTGACTGAAATGGACAAATCATACATTCCAGTGTCGGATAAATATACAAATAATAAAAGTGTGGGACAAGAATACACAAGTAGATGGGGAAATTAGGAGACAAAGTGCCTTCCTTACAAAGTTAGGAATTAGCTCTGATTAAGTCAAACATTAGTCACAGTGTACAAAAGATGATTTCGATAACACAGACAATGGAAGAGTTATAACTAGAAAAATTCCAGTCTTTCCTGGTTGGTAATTTATTCCCGGATGACATGAGTATAGGGAGGTGTTTATGGCCTAATGATGTGGTCTGTTACCTGGTCATCACCTACCATCCAAGTCTCCCACTTACCTCACCTACTAATGAGAAAAGATCATAATCCACAACCGGATACACCTGAGCACTACTGCTGAACCGGTCACACCCACGAGTCTATCACAGTCGAATGTTGTCATTGAATCTGGTATGTGTTTAGTCTATAAGGTGTAATATTAGTGTGACTAACTGACCATGGATGTAAATGTAAATGAAAAAATACACTTTTCAGTTCATAGCCACATTGAGTGTGTTCAGTACAGTACAGTACAGACTATGGCAGAATTAACCAATTAGCTGCCTAGTAATTAGGTGATAAGTGCGATTAGGACCATTGTTACAAACAAGTGCTACTGAGGATAGTCTGAGGATACAGTTAAGAAGCAGTATTTTACTATTATGATATATAATGTCAAATATTGCACTCAATGCATTTTTGTTCTTTAATAATTTCTCAAGGCAGGATATCTTTTTTACTCTCACCTAATCTGATTGCTGTAACATTAAGACTGACAATTTCTCACATTTAAAATATTACTGATTATTTATACTGCAGCTTTTTAATCTTGATAATCTTGATATACTTTAAGTCTGAAGTCTTGTTCCTACCTGATTTCACGCTGCAGTGGACGTGTGCTTTGGACTCGTAGTAAACCCAGTCAAAGCCAGCCTCAACTGCCAGCCTTGCCAGCATGCCATATTTATTACGGTCCCGGTCAGAGGTGGTGATGTCCACTGCTCTGCCTTCATAGTGCAGCGATTCCTCAAGGTGATTGCCGTCCTCATCCCAGCCCTCAGTGACCCTCAGCTTCACACCTGGCCACATGTTCATGACGGAGATGGCCAGCGAGTTCAGCTTGTCCTTACAACGCTGCAAGATCAGACATTTTACATCAAGATTATACACATAAGAAGGAAAACACAGTTCTCTGAAAACTAGAGCACTGCAGGTCTGTTTCATCATTACTAAGACTAAGCACTGGCCTAGTTCTGTCTAGAAGAAAGTGTATGGATAGTGCATAGGCAAATTCTGAACACAACCTGTGCAGCCAGTGGACAAAGTAGCAGTAAACATTAGTGGCTTCATATTGAGCTTTAAATAATTATATAAGATCAATAATATTAATGCCAAATTATGCTGTGAATGAGTGACCTGGAAAGGGACAAAACAAGGAAAAAAAAATAAGTATGACTGTAACACAAACAAAATTTAGCTTACTGTAATAGAGCAAAACATGTTGACACGCAATCAACAAGTGATCAGTAAAGCACAAAGGTGACTGTCAGAGATGGTCAAAGTTTATGATCATAGAAACACATGGCCTTTCTCATACAAATTAAAAGTATTTAAGTAGGATTTATTTCCAGAAATTTCACAAGAA
>JAOTRN010000048.1:17120874-17133391 GCA_028566695.1 Bagroides melapterus
CAAATGCCAAGCAGTACACATTTTTACTTCCTCAAACACCTGAGAAAAACCATAGTGGCAGGATGGTTTCATCAACATATAACAGCAGGTTTGTTTTTACCAAAGGCCTGATTTACAGTGTCACACCTTTATTCATTCATCATTTTAAAAAAAAAATTACAAGTTCTTTAAAAAATACTAACCAAAGGTTTTTTGCTTTTGACATTTTCATCACATTTTCATCACAAGTTTTTATATTCCATGTATATTAGTCATATTTTTATTTTTATTATAGAAACAAGCAGACACTGCCAACACACAGAACACAAACAGGGCAGCCTGCTATTTTCAGCAATATTTGTTCTGAAAGCAAAAAAACCACAACGACTTCAGCTTTTTTTTATTCTTGACGTAACTGTCGGATGGTTTACGGTTTCTAAATGAGGCATATAAGATGCTCTAGAATGTCATGTGTTACTTGAATTAATTTTGCTCAGTCTGGGTGCAGGTGGTTAATACAGGTTTTTTATTTCTAAAAAACATATTATGGTAAGGCACCTGTTATACGCCCTTACGGGTGATCAACCTACATAGGTATGCTACATAAAATTCAATAAAATAATTTAACAAATAATCAAAATGGATGCATTTAAGCTTCAGTGACAATAATTTTGAATGCGTTGTTTAATCAACTCCACCAGTTATATGATACTCAGCTATTTTGGTGTTGACAACCTCCTTTTATATGTGGTAGATCTTTGAAGATCCAATTCCATGTAATTCAATTATGTTTATATATAAAGCACTTACTAGAAAAATAAACAACTGTAAATAAGTAAATAAGTAAGACCTGTTAAAGAATTCATTCTTTCTTTTATAACGCTACAATTGAATGAGTAATAACAAATATAAAATAGTAGATATGGGATTTCCTGATTGCAGATTAAGTGGGAACACCCTTTGCAGAGAAACATTTAAATAAGTAATCTCAAATTAAACTATAAACTAAATTAGCTCATATAGTGCAGTCAGATTTTAGTGTTAACACTGCAGGTGTTTACTCAGTAAAGGAGATTTGCAGTGTAAAAGTATGAAGTCCAAAAAAGTACTGTAGAACTTAGTGAAATATAAAACAGAGACATTCCCAGGTTTCAGTGAAAATGACAGCTCTGTTTTTAACTGCTTGACTGTTGCCTATGATGCCTAATGAACACCGCGAATAACCAAGAGTGAACCCTGTGACTGTGAATTCAGCACAGGGGGTTTCTCTGTACAGAAGCAGTGTTCAGAAAGATCAATCCCCTTTTAACGTGGCCCAGATGAAAGCAGCGGCGATCGATATCAGCGCTTCACTAAAGCCTTAAACGCGGAGCAAAGGGCGAGGAGCGAGAGAGAGAGACGCGGAGCGGTGCGCGGCCGCTCCAAATGCGCCGTGTAACCGGATCCCAGGCGCCGAGCGCATCTCCTAATGGGCCCGTAATCGAATCGCTTACCTGGGTCATGAGCCGGTCCGCGCCCGTGTTCTCCTCATCCTTGAAGATGATGTCGGGGTTGTAGTTGGGCGTGAGCTCCTTGAAGCGCTCTGAGTTCCTCGTGATCTTGCCCTCGAGTCTGCCGCTGGCACCCAGCGTCTTCTCGGCAACGTTCGGGCTGAACTGCTTGTAGTTGAGCGGCGTGAGTTTCTTGGGAGGCCGCCGCTTGCCGTAGCCCCTGCCCGGGCCGCACGCTTCGCTCACCGGGGCGCAGATCAGCGCGCAGGCGACCAGGAGCCCCAGCACCGCGGGAACACGCATTACCCCCTCTCAAAACAAGAAAGCCCCCAAACACGGAGTGCTGCGGGGGCCACGGGTCAAGGGTGAAACTCAAAATGTCCCCCTTCCTCCGCACTCCCCTTTTAGTTCCTAAATCCCCCAAAGGGGGTGAATAAATTGAGGGATCTTTAATTCCTTATTGCTTTTATCCTCGTCATCGTCTGTGCGTAAAAAGTACGCGCGGTCTACGGCGAGGTTGTCATGCGTCGCAAGGGGCAAACGTCAAAACAAAAGCAAGATCCAGTGGTGCCGAGAGGACAGTGCCTCTCCATACGCACTGACGATAAACAGCGAAATGAAAATGAGAACGAGTCCATTTATTTAGGGAATACACGGGAGACCTGGTAAGTCCGTTTATTTAACTTAGCGGAGAGATTCGGAAAGCGGCGCGCAGTGACAGACTGCTAGGGTGCACAGTGAAGACTGAGAGCCGGCTGCTGTGAGGAGGAATCCTCATGTTCTGCGCTCGTCTTTGCCTTCTGGCGTACTTCGTCCACTCGTCTCTGGAGCTGGAGAGATCAGTAAAGAAAGCAGTAAAGACCGCGCCCTGGCGCTCCTGCACTCCTACCCCTATGCTGCCCGCCTGCGCCACTCCTCCTCCCCTGCGATATACACCGGCTCTGCCACGGACCGCCGACTCGGCCGCTCTGACACACACACGCGCGCGCACACACACACAAACACTCGCGCGCGCACACACACGCACGCAAATACGCCGCTGATGCAGCAGGACTGCTGTTGTTTCCCCACTTTGTATACTATACCACAGTTTTTCAAACCTCTACACTGATTACTGAAGCGCACTTGGTTTCATGCGCGGATCGGCGCACAGTGTTGTGGCCCTGAGTCACCTCAAACCTCAGACTAACAGCAGCCTTCGTTTCCTCCTCCTCCTACACTGACCCGGTGAGTGTGCGCACACGTGAGTAGATATACAAACTGCATACACACACACGCACGCACATACTCATATTGATTGCACCGATCCCATTAACGAAAACTAAATTTATTTTATAACAATTTTATTTATTTAAAATAACCGATGTCTCCTTGTTCTAGGTCATGAGCTTTCAAAGTTTGGGTACTGCAGACTAAGAGGCTGCAACTATGTGTAGGACATAAATTGTTTCTTCGGTGGAAATGTATGGGCACATAATTACATTAATGTATTAGCTAAAGTTCAGCATTCATTATGGCTATTTAAATAAGTACGAAGTAGGACTGATTCATTAAGTCTGTATGCACAAGATTGATAGACCTCTTAAAGATGTGATTTGAGGTCAAAGTCAGGGTGCAATTGGAGTCATAAGGCTGATTTATCCAGACATAATGTCACCTATATGCTCATTTCTCTATGAAGTATGAATCTGTGCTTGTGTCCAAAGTTTTAAAATTGGAACAGATTAGACTACGTTTTGGCACTCATACTCTGAATCATGTTTGTAATTTGCCAGGTTAACAATCTACGTCCCACCAGCTCAGGGTAGAAAAGTGCATTTAGCAGTTATCCACAATCTCCAAAGTGATTGCCCACAGTATTGTTCTGTCATTGAGACTGAGAATACAGCCTAATTTTATCTTCAGTCACAGGGCTGCAGTCTCTGCCAGGCTGTACTCAGGTGATGGACAGTGGCACGACTCTCCTGAGGGCTCCACTGTTCTAATTGCAGATGGAGCAGGTAAGGGGGAGAGGGCAGAGTATAATTAGGAACAAGCTTTCACAGGCGCAGCTCTTATTTTACCGCACTGAGAGAGAGTGAGAGAGAGGATGCTCCACTTACACAGATGGAGGACTGTGTGCCTCTGTCGATGAGTCTGCCTGTCGGTCGGCCGGTGGCGAAAGCCTTGAGAAAAGCTAGATCTGTGACACTTGCACTCTGTTAGCTCTGTCTTAAACTAGCAAGAAAAACAGCCGCACGTCTTCTAAATTAGCTCCTTAAATATTTGCCAAAAAGAAGCTTGTGGTTTTGTGCCCATTTCAAAAGCAAATTTTACCAACGTTTGCGGTCTGGCATTGATTTATATTTTTTATTATTTGTGTGGATAAAGTATTTTGGTTCACAGGGGTATTTAATAATATGATATTTTGGTTCTGTTTAGGTCTGTCTGTCCTCATGTGGGAAAGAGAAGTAAAGAGAAAATCAAGCACTGCTATCTCATTCTAATTCACTCTGTCACCAAAAAGAATTCTGTGAATTAGTGAACCAGTATTGATGCACTCTATTTATTGATAGAGACTTCAAAGCACTTTTGTACATCGCTCTGGATAAGGGTGTATTTAAATGCAAATGTAAAAAAGACTGCTATCTCATTCTCATTTCCTCATTCAACAAAAAAGTCTATCACATTTTCATTCACTCCTTAACGAAAGAAAGTCTGTTATTTCATCCACAATCACTCTACCACCAATGTCTTTATGCTTTAGATCCCTTGTAATAAATCGTTTCTTCAATAAATGGAAGTGGTTTTAATTTTAAATGCTTATTTTCTTATCATGTATCACTTAAAAGGCAGCAGAAGAAGCAGCATGTAATAAATATCTTTGTGAGAGAGACTTGGGTGAAATGAAAGCAGCTTTATCATATATGTACATATGGAACGTACGGATGAACTTGTATGGCAAATAAAACTGTAGGTCACATAGACCCAATTACAGAGTGTGTGTAGCCTATGGAGTGTATCCTTGTTCCTTCTGGTGGAATAAATTTAAGAACATAGCTGCCTGTTGGCCTGAATATTGAACTTGACTGCTGATTGTACTTCAGATACTCCTGATATGTTTATATGCAATAAGGAAGAGCCTACAGTCTGAATGGCTATAAGTGCTGCACTGGTCACTGAGCATCAGACATGCGAGAGAAGTAGATTAGATTGTAGCCCAAGACTATTGATGTAGCCGAGTTATTAATTTTCCCTTGTGAAATGAGAGGATATGTGGGATAAACCAGGAGGAGATGGGGGATTTTTCACATAACGTCAGCCAATCAGTGACAGTAAAGTACGTGAAAGGGCTGTCACATGAATACTTGAGCTACCCAAGGACTTAACCCGCAAAAGATATAATGGGGGAAAGAAGGCGATGGGAAGAGAAGGAGGAAAAAGAGAGGCAGGGAGAGAGAGAGAGCATTGGTGTTTTCCTGGTATTAAATGGTAAACAACTCTGTTTTTAGTTGTTTTTATACTGCAGGACTGGCGTTCTTGTGGATTGCGGTGGGATTCGGTGTTTCAGACGGCCTTTCATTCTCCTCAAGGTAATAGTTGCTGCTTTTTTGCCCTCACCACTTCCTGCTGTCCCCAACAGTCTTATAGAGTACTCTCTCTCTCTCTCTCTCTCTCTCTCTCTCTCTTTCTCTCTCTCTCTCTCTCTTTCTCTCTTTTCCTCTCTTTTCATAGTAGGAATCCAAAACTTCTTGTACTCATACTACATCAGATGATGCAGATCCATACTGAAATCAGTGCACAGAGGTTAGAGGTTTTCTTGGAGCAAAACAAAGAGATGAGACACATGTCACAGAGGTTTTGCATACAGGAAGCACACTGTCAGTGTCTGATCATTTTGTTCCTTCTCCAAGCACTTGGGCTCCCTGAACGGCTGAGGCCATCGTTGGAGCGAGCAAGGAAAAAATAATACCAGAGATGTCTAAAAGCAGAGGCTAAAAGCGGCCTGAGCTAGCGGCCTGCTAAAAAAACAAAGCACTGCCCAGGGGAAGAGCAAAGGGTCGGGCAGCGTGGTCCAAACTTGCCACAGCCGCGTCTCTCTGCGTAAGTGCTCCTGCCAAATAGCTGTAATTGAGGCCCAAAGTCCAGAGCCCTGAATAACTCAATGCATCAATGGCAGCCTGTGAAATCTGCCCCCTTGCTTTCTCTTTCTGTTGCTATACCTTCAGATTCACCTTCATTTTTTTCCTTTTTCCTTGTTACCCAAAATCCTCCCTGATCTCTGCTGGCCTAAATCCTCTCAGCTAAATATAAAACTGTTATTAGGAAGAGAAGTTAGGTAGAGTAGTTTCAGCATTTAATTTCAAATGTAGTCTTGAAAACTGTTATTGCATCACACTAGATTAGGTCCCTTCAAAAATTCAGTTCAATTTAGATGTGAAGCTTAGACATATGGCAAGACACCATGAAGTCATTTAAAGTCAAAACAGAAAGAATCACCAGTATGTCGGTGAAGTTGTTGATGACTGTGAGAGGATGCTCCCAGTGTTTAGGACAAATATGCTGACTCTAGCAATAAATATGGAGCTGAAGTGCACGCTGCACATCTTTGCCTGCTCCTTGCTCCTGCTGGCTCCCTCTCTCAAGCTCTTGAGGCCTGGCCTTTTTTTTCGTTCCTGCACGTATGCCACAGCTGTGGTCATTGTGGTGATGTTTCACTGCTCAGAATGGATACACCAGCTCAAAAACGTTCTTATTATATTTATATTTTACTACACCGCCACTGGCCCTGCCAGCTGTGTGCTGGCTAACAGCCCGTTTTCTTTAACTAGGCTGTGACAATATGGTTAAAACAGTTAAAACCTGAGGTAACATAAACAATGATGGGCCAGCGTTAACATAAACAGCCTTAGTATACAAAGTCTGCTTATGGAGCGAAAAAGGAAGGAGACGATAATGGAAAGAGAGGGATGAGGATGAGTTGTCATGGTGATTACTGAAGCATAGTGATTGTTTTTTCATTTGGGTTTGGGGTTTTGGGCGGCACATGTTTCTCCACATCCATCTCCACAGCAGCTGTCTAGGGCTGTTTCACACACGTACTTGAATAGAAGCTATAACATGAACGCTACAAGTAATTTCCCGCTAGCTGCTGTTCATCTTTCCTTAAGCAAGACATTTCTTTAATGCTTCCTTTTTTCCTGAATGATGTTTACACAGAAAATGCAGGAAAGTAGACAGGAACGAGAGGATAAGAGAATAAAACAGGAAGTGAGAAAGAGTGTGTTTGTGGATAAGACAGAAAAGCATAGGAATCATGGGACAGATTTGATGAGGTCGCTACTCCTCCCTTTATCCCCGGCCCATGTCGGCTCGCTGCTAGCGAGGCATGGTGTGTGCACTTGCGCACACTTTCCGTTAGCTTGTCCCCAGCTCCAGTCAGGGACCCTCTAATTAGGGCTCTGGGCAGGCTTGCAGTCTTTGAAGCTTCCAGCAGCAGCAGAGCAGCTAGCCACAGCAGGGGTGACAGCGGCATCCCGCAGAGGATCACGAGACAAACCCATACAACATGGACACGCAGGACCCATTCTCTCCATTTCTCTCTTGCTTCCCTCTTATTTGTTTCATCCATCACACAGCCTGGAAAAGGTTAAAACACATAGCACATTTCATGAATTAAAATGACTGACACATGGAGAGGGGCAGACGATTTATCAGACGAGTCTGTACCTGAATGATGAAGTCATGCACAAAAGGTTTTTTTTTTCTTCAGATGCTTCAGTTGTTTTATGTGAGGCTCAGAATTCAGCAAACCAATTAAATTAGTGAATGAACACCCTGGTCATTCCAACTGGTATTTTGTTTATGACTGTAGCGCTGAAAAATAGTAGGGCCCTTTCTTCTAATTTTAACTTTTTCCGCATCTGTTTTCAGGTCCACTCACTCCCTTTCTCACCTATATGTAGACTAAGGCTCACAGCAGGGCAGTATAGCAGATCTGACCACAGGTAAACACAGCTACACCACAAACGTGCTCACCTAGCACCATAATGGACAAAAATACCGCACTGCAATGAATGCAGGCTCACATATCATCAAGGGGAATGCTTGAAGAAAAAGTTCTTAAAAGCAGCAGACTGACTGGAGTTCGTTATATCATCCAGAAACCACAGTCTGATTTATTGCTGATAGCTTTTCTGTCATCACGATTTGTGTGTGTGCTGTATTTGTACCTCAGCTTACAGATATGTGTTGTGTTTAAATTAGTCCAGAGTCTTTCGGCTCATGTAGAATGCAGAGGTGAGAAAAGAAGGCCTGGTTGAGCGCAGCTAAGGGTCAAAGAGCTGCGCTATGGCGATTATACTGAACAGGATGTTTACAGTAAGGTTATATTTACCCTACCGCTTCAGTTTATAGATTTCAATCCGAGCAGAGTTATAGTCAGTGATGTAGGTTTCATGAAAAGCACATTATCACTCCTTCACTTAGCCAACTACTTTAAGCACATGACAGCCACCAGTTTAAATTTTGATATTTTAATACCGAAATAATCTGCTCATAAATGACTCACATGACAGGACAATTTACAAAGTTCCAGTACATCAGAGGATATCTACTTTTAGTAATTTGAACTTTATTTCCACATATAGACATGGGTGGAGGGTTTCAGTGTGTACTCACAATTGAAAGTTGAAATCCAGAGTAGGAAGGAAATTGAAGTGGACTCATTGAACAAACTTCATGTTCACAAAAGATTAAAATCTGAAGGAAGTAATAATGGCAACTCCCACACAGCCGCCGAAAAGAAGGAGCTGCTGCTGGGCCAAGCTAGCGTGTGCTAAAGACCCCACCTCAGCTCAAATTTGTCATCAATTGTGATTTAAAGCAGACAAGTGCAATCAGAGACCAGCGTCCAGATGCACTATAACCAAAACACAGCTCTCTGATCTTGGAGTTGACGTGTCAACAGTTGGTGCTCAATCACGCTACTTCAGAAGAGCAGAATTCATTGGATTGACTTCCTAATCAGTGGAAATAATAATGACTAATGCCATTGTCTCCTAGGCTTTAATCAACATATACACTATCTTTTTAGAACAGCCTTTCCGGGACATAAATTAGACTTCTGTAAATTAAAAGGAAAAGAATAAAAAGTAGAGGAAGAGAGAAACAAGGACAAAATCAATGAGAGAAAGAAAGAGAGAAAGAGAGAGATAGTTGTAAAGAAAGCCAGAGAGAGGAAAGGCAGAAATATCCTGACACTTAATATGGTGGCTGGCATGTTATGGAAAGCTCTTGAAATGAAAGGTATAGCCTGAACGGGCAAGCGGAGCGATCAGGGATGTTGTGTGAGCAAAAGCCAGGGTTGCTCACCATCGCTCAGTGCCACGACCCAAAAGCGTACATTCCCACAGCCCAGAGCACCACTTTAAAGAGCACCAGGGCCGCTCTGGTGCGCCACTGCTCCGCCACTCCCTCAGCTCTGAAAAAGCAAATATCAATAAATTCATTATGTACTTTATATTTATATATTTGTGCTCGTGAGCTTTTATATAATTATTTGCATTTGCAGTTCTTGATATTTTTAGAGGAGTAATGGACTTTGCAAGGCCAATGTGTGTTCATGTGTGTGTGTGAGAGAGAAAGAGAGAAACAGACAGACAGAAAAAGAAAAAGAGACATGGATGGAGGATGGAAGAAAACATTGTGGTCAGTAAGGCCAGATGTGATAGGAGCTTAATTCTCAATGCCCAGCTGTGCTGGAGTGATCCAGACTTAAAGGTGTGTTTTCTTGGTGTTATAACCGAATCTATTTGTGTGCCACCGTTCATATCTATTATATCACTTGTTGATGCCTGTGTTGTATAAAACCCAATAAGATGAGAGATACAATACACATATTTTTAAGGAAGCTCTACTGACCAACCAACTCCAACATTTTCTTTGGCTTCTCTTCATGTTTTTTATTTCCAAATGTTTATTTGACTTATTCATGCCCAAAAGGTTTGCACATGAAGCGTTCATGTAAAGATTCTGGGTGAAACCACTGAAAGTTCAACCCTTCTAAATGGTTGTTCCAAAATCAAACACGTTGGTGGTTTTTATTTGACAAGTTCAATGTTTTGTTTATTTAAACTGGAGGTTTTATTTGACAGGCTAAACAAAGATACCTCGGACCTCAAAAATCACCAAACCTGCTGAAAGAAAACAGAGAGAGCCCAAGCGGTTGAACCCAAGATTTAGTCTGAGCTGTCCTACAACTCCAGAATGGCCAGGTTTTGCATTACCTGCACAAGTTCACATGACAGAACAGCTTGAACATTTATTGACTGAGTGTCTGTAAATGTTTTACCTGAGAAATAAAGGGGAAGCGTGCAAGAGGCGAAGAGAGAGAGAGAGAGAGAGAGAGAGAGGGAGGTAAATAGATTGGTCTCCTTTAGCCTTTTATTCCCAGATCCTTTCTCAGCTCCAGGTCATCTGAACTCTTGTTGCAACACAGTCATGAAAAAAAAGCAAACAAAAATCGACATAACTCAAGTATGATGCGGCGTTGCCCCCATTTCCTATGAACAAGCAGCTAGGTTAATTAGAACTTGCCTGATATGATACTGAGTTGTCTTAACATAACAGGAATACTGACTGTACAGCAGTGCCATTATGGAAAAGTACAGCAACTGTAAACGAGTTAGTAGTGATCGCTATTCCGCTAAAATTCTACATGCTTGTGCTATGTCAATACATTATGTAGACATAAGAGAAAAGCTGCCGAACATATCTTATAAAATATAATATATTTACATAATATAACTTATAATAAAATTTGAAAGCAAATCCTGACCTTTAAGATACTTCTGCTTGACCTGTATGAACATTGTTTCTACTGTTGCTACAACCTAGGCCAAATGATTAATCTGAGATTGTAGTATTAAGCAGCCTGGTAGGTGGATGTAGGAAATTCAGTTTCCTTGAACACAGAAACGTGGCTCCATGCTCCCAGCAGGGGGTTAGTCTTGTTGTGCAGTGGGCATGGGTATAAATGGCCATGCTTTTTTATTTTTCATGTATTTATTGTGTGGGCACACAATTGCTTCAGGTTACTCCCAAAGATAAGTCCTCATTTGTTTTGGTTGTATTTCATTTAACATGAACGCAAACAAGTTGTCCAAGTACAAGTCTGTTAGAGATATGCTGCTGGGATGTATAATGAGGGACAATAGGATGTAAAGATATATTGTTTGCCTCTGGCTTTTACTATGTAGGAATATGAGTTCTTTCTTTCCTCCACACATCATGTCTGTTTAGATCTTATGTGTACAAGTTCAAGTTAATAAAATACAGAATAATCTTTAATTAGTGTTTAAGAAGTTAATCGAAATTGAATCCCATGAGTCCTTTGCAGAGTAACTCTGACAGTAGCATGGACGGGGGCTTAAACAGTATTGCACGTTTGGCTCGCAGGCTGTGACACTGTGGGGCTTTTGTGTGCTGTGTTTGCTTAAGCCGTGCTGCTGAGACAGGAAGTGTGTGGAGTGGAGACGGCTGAGGTGCACCAGGAGTACAGCACCCTAAATGGGGTGGACACAGAGTCGACAGCGCTGGCAGGACGAGGTGATGATAGAAGCTGATTGATTGCACTCATACACCTGTCCTGCACCTCCAGATCTGCTCTATACAGCATCAGAGCAGGAGGGTGCTACCATGGGAGCTGAAATACAAATAAGGTGTTGGTTTTTACTGTGGTAAACATGATCAGATCTTATTGTAAGGGTCATATGCAGGGCTTTCAGATTCTAAACACAACAGTATTGGATGTAGTCATTGTTCTTTTTGTAGCTTGCCTAATGCCAAGTCAAATTTCTGCACCTCTGGAATTCTGCACACCACAAAAGTGAACAATCCTGGTCACATTCACCTTTTATGCTTTTGTTCTAATTATCATAATTGGTTAAAGTGTAACTTGCTCCTACTGTATGATAAACAGCCTAAAGGGAAATGCTTTTCCGGACCAAGCTGTAACTCTAGCCTACAAAGAAGTCTGGTCTAATAAAGGGCGGCTAGATTGTCCACTCTTATCCCTGCTCATTTTGTGTGCAAGAATACATTTACAGCCATGTTTGGAGAGAGGGGTTCGTAGGTGTCATATGGGAACAGTGCAGAGGTGCTGAAAGGCAGACCACAGTAAACACAGATCTGTACAGTCTTCATAAACACTGCACTACAGCTCAGAACCGACAGAGGAGGGGGGACCATGTGGTTTTGGAGGGTGTTGGGGTTTAAAACACCCAGCCTCTAATCCTGACACACTGTCTCCACCAATTAGAACTCCTTCAAAAGGGGAAAGGGGAGGAAAAAACAAAACCAGAAACCCAGTGAGAGCATATTTAGTAACAGTTTGGCAAGCTGTAATTACATGTATGGCTAACAGGGAGATTTAACTACTTTTTCCTCATTGATTGACAAGGCAGAAGGGAAAAGAACGGATTGTGCCTGCCACTCCTGTATACAAGTATTTTCATTATGACATGTCATATCTACAAGCAAAATGGTTCTTAAATGCAAGAAGACATATATGAAAAGCACTTTTTGCTCATCATGGAGTGAAATATTCATGTAAACTGTAGTGGTTGCTGACTGACTGAAAACTCACTTTAATGTTTTAGGGAAAACCAGGAGCAGAGTAGAGGTCAGCAATGCAGTGGTAAGGGATAAATATTGAAGTTAACTAAATTAAATTTTGTCTTACCTTGATCAGGTAATCTGAATCAGAAAAGCTTGCTGTTGACATATGCCCCACTGGGTGAGTCATGTTGAGGGAGTTATAATTACCACAAAGGTCAATATTGATCTTTACAGCAAGAGGTGTTAGTAATGTCTGGGTTGAGATTTCCTGGGAATCTATTCCTACTCATGACAAACACTCAATTTCAAGAAAACAGAAATTGGCTTAATTTAAGGTATTTACTCATTCATTTCAAAACAATCAACAAATACTCTATCTATCTATCTATCTATCTATCTATCTATCTATCTATCTATCTATCATATGATTGCATGATTGCTTCATTCGA
>JAOTRN010000048.1:17238094-17265921 GCA_028566695.1 Bagroides melapterus
AAAGAAAGAAAGAAAGAAAGAAATACAAAAACAGAGACAATTATATAACATTCTCATTAGAAATGGCATTCTCATAGCAGTGTTTTCAAATTGCATCCATACAGCTGGAGTGGCATCTTTACTCTTTTCTAATGGACGAGACTTGCTGATTGGAGATATCCATGGTCACAGCTCTCAAGTCTTGGTTCACTCTGAGAACAGAGGAGTCGCTGTGGGAGTGGATTTTCATTATCAGCTGCAAAGGGTCTTCTGGACTGACACCATCCAAAACAAGGTAACTAAAGCCATAATCAAATAGCTTTTAGCATCTAAATGTTCTGTAAAACTTTTTTAATTTCCTGAGGTAGGACCTTTCACACTGCAGGCCGTGTTGCTCATGGTTCTGTTGTCTTTAACAAAGACAGCGTTGTTGGCAGCTATGCATCTCACTGTACATCTCAGAAAAATCCATTTAATGTTCTGGCATCTGACAGGCTTTCTCAGTTTGCACATTTTAATGAGTGGTATTTAATAGATACTTGAGGTGCTAACCTTTACAGGCTGAGTGCTATTGCTGTTACATTTGTTGATGACAGAAAAGCTTTTCATTATTGTTATTTTTACTTGAAAATGAACTAATGTTCCATTATTCCTTTTCAGAGATTTTTTTTCTCTCTCTCTCTCGCTCTCTCTCTCTCAAACACACACACTCACTCACACACAAACACAAACACACACACACACACACACACACACATATACACACACACTGCCAGACTCCACTGTTTGGCCAAACTCCAATGTAAGACCAGTCCATCAAACTGTATGTGTGTGGCAATGATTTTTGCCCCCCACTGAGGCTACTTCAACAAGGCAGTTTTATAAAAGGTACCCCATGTAACCCCTGCTTCAGGATCAGCATGCTTGTTTGTCCATGTGCTCAAGTTGTGACAGTAGTTGGGCACTCAACAGTGATTCCTTGTCATGATTAATGTAGATACTACTAATATTTTAATAATGGCAGAGCTGCTAGTCTCCAGCCAGAGTGGCTGGATCTGTTCTTCAACATAGTCCACCTTTTCCTAATCTCCTCAAGGATTCTGATATGCTTGAAACTGCATATTTCTGCTCAATTTTATGTAACCTAAGAGTGGAGCAAGTGGCTGTGCAGTATTTGTTTGCATCCAGCCTGTTTTATGCATTCCTTGGCTGACTCAGAGGGCTTTGTTTGAGCTCTTGGCTGCTCTCAGGTTTTAACCCCAGCCATAAGAGCTGAAAAGCGAGGGCATACCAAGAGGTGGGGATCTGTGATTAGTACCCCCAACCCCACAGAATTGTGGCAGGCTCCAGGCAGGGGGTCTGTGCACTAGCCAAAACAGCAACTTCTTCCACAGCTTATGTTTCCGGTAAACGGGTCAGCCGAGAATCCTACTCTCTAGGACGGGTTTGGTTTCCACTGCAAAGAGCAGTGGTGCCTTGGCTTCTGATACAATGCCAAGTGGTCCACCCTGAGAAACCAGTGCCATCTTGAAATCAGTAGGGCAGTGGTTTCACAGCACGGTTCCTGTGGCTCCACTTAAATGCTACAGAACAGATAAGCTAGCTGGATGATGCAGGTGTAATCAGAAACCAGGCCGTATTGCACACGATTATTAAATGAGAGGATATGCTGTATACCTTAACATAGTAATTCTTTGAAATTATATATAGGTGCTATATCTTATCTCTCACTTAAATAGTTATTTTATATATTAGAAACCGAAGCACCAACTAGCTGATTTACATGATTCATTCTGTTTGTTGGCTAGGTGTTTTCGGTGGACATGGATGGGTCACATTTGCAGGTGATCCTAAATGTATCAGTTGACTATCCTGAAAACGTGGCTGTGGACTGGGTGAACAATAAACTTTATGTTGTGGAGGCCAGCGTTAACAGAATTGACATGGTGGACTTTGATGGAAATAATCGTGTCACACTTATTGCTGAAAACCTAGGAAATCCAAGAGGACTGGCACTAGATCCAACTGTTGGGTGAGTATTTAAATTAATTAAAATATACTCTGAAATGACCCAATATTTCCAAATATATGAATGATAGTGAAGTCAGTTGATGAACCTTTAAAACCATAGATGTGGACATATCATTCATTTCAATTTAATTTTTATTTGTTTAATACTTTTAGCAGTGGACATTACAGAGCTATAAGCTAAACTGACAGGATTCTGTAGTGTTTTTTATTTTAAACTTTATTCATAAAAATGTTCATATTATAGGTAATTTTAGATCTAATCTTTTGGACTTTCCTTTTGGACTTTCAGTTCTACTAAAAAAATTTTCATGTTAGCTCATTTTAGCCAGCTATCTCAAAGAGTTCTTGTGAGATGATTTAATTCATATACAAATGTTTACTGCTAAGGATTTCACTGCTAAGTCTAGCTAAATGATTAACATGAGCTAACTTGGCAATATATTTTTAAAACCTCAATGCTCAAAGCGTTTTTATGTGCCTTTGAGTACATGTAAAGCCTGAAGTCACACCAGTATTGACCTACAAGTCTTCTTTTTAACAAAGCATTGCTGTCTCCAAAACTATCCACTGAACTAAAATAAAAAATTGATGAAATAACAGAACACCTTTTTTGTTTTAATTATTTATGCCTAGCTCCTATAAAATTCAAACCTAGGTATTTGTAAATGAAACCACAAAACTGACCTCAAATCAGCTTATAAGGGCATTCATCACTGAAAGTATTATCTTCTTTCTTAAGCAGGACAAAGTAATTAAAACAGGATGATGATTTATATATAATACTGTAAAGGATTAGTTGAAAGTATTAAGAAAAGAGTTTCACAGAAACCTAATATGGAATCAAGGCAGGAAAAATCAAATTTAATCTGAAAGATGCTACTGAAGGTGCTAAGTGATTTTATGTTAAATGTGTTATGTTTTTAAGTAACAGATAAAGTCTAGTCATCTAGTCTATTGGCTCATGTTCAGTTTTTTTAATACTGCAACCAATGTATATAGGTACTGTAACCACTTTGGTTTTGATTTCCTCTTGAAACCCTCTTGTATCCTAAAATGAAAAAAAGGATAATCCTAAGATTATGTTCATTATACTCTGGTTTAGATATCTTTTCTTCTCCGACTGGGACACTTTGAATGGAGAGCCTGGTCTGGAGAGAGCCTACATGGATGGCACCAACCGCTACGGTATCATCAGGTCCAAGCTAGGCTGGCCTGCTGGAATTACGCTGGACATTGATGCTAAAAGGGTGTACTGGGTGGATAGTCGCTACGATTACATAGAAACTACAACTTATGATGGGCTGCATAGGTATGCAATAAAAAGGTTATATTGTGTAGTCGTGTCTCACATGCTTGATTGCCTGAATGTTTTCACTTAAGTAACCTGAGAGGATAAATAAAATTAATTCTATAAAAAGAGATGAAGCAGCATTCATGTATGAAAAAAATTTGTCACCAAACTACTTTTTTGATCTGTGCTGCTACAATATATGTTTTCACTGTTCAGTCCAGTAAAATGAGTTGTCTGAGAGCACTATAAAAATTCCTCCAATTTACCATGGTTTTCTAATTTAGTACTGTATAACCATTTTTAATTACAATTTATTTTATTGACAACAAGTAGAATCTATCTGTACACATGCTTTAGTAGAAAAGATGAAGCAAATCTGACCTTTTGTACAAAACAGTTAATATGATCAATATCACAAATTTGCATACATTAAAATAGGGATTTAGAAGTTGTGCATAATTTTGAATATTAATTATTCAAGACATTGAACATTTGCATTCTTTGTTAAATGATTCAGATGTTCTACGTGCTCTCAGACTATTGGATCCTACTGTATGTTAACTGAAAA
Organism: Bagroides melapterus; assembly: GCA_028566695.1. Taxonomy (NCBI): domain Eukaryota; kingdom Metazoa; phylum Chordata; class Actinopteri; order Siluriformes; family Bagridae; genus Bagroides; species Bagroides melapterus. The sequence goes on from JAOTRN010000048.1 coordinate 17,241,964, forward strand.
TTAACTGTACTTAAAATATGGTCAATAAATGAATTGGAATAAGTCAATAATAATTGTAATTGCTTTGTAGGAAAACAGTGGTGCATGGGGGCTCATTGATCCCTCACCCATTTGGCATAAGTCTATTTGAACACTCTGTGTACTACACTGATTGGACCAAGATGGCCATCATGAAAGCCAACAAATTCACTGAAAACAACCCACAAGTGCTCTACTCAACTGCTCATACACCATATGGTGTGGCTGTGGTACATCCCTTCAGGCAGCCCTATAGTAAGCCAATTATTATTATCTCACAGATACATAAAAATATTGAGGTGCTATATTATTTTTTCATTGATTGGATCCACAAGCTGTGGTGGTTTAGGACCTTTAAGATTTATACACAAACTTTAATTTTAACAGTTATGCTAGAGAAATTATTTGTGTTATGTGTGTGATGTTTGATATGTATGTTGCTGACAGTAAGTAACCCATGTGGGACGGACCGAGGGGGTTGTGAGCAGATCTGTGTGCTGAGTCACAGGACAGATAACGGTGGTCTGGGATATCGCTGCCGTTGCCGCATGGGCTACGACCTGCACCCTGATGGCAAAAGATGTGTGGGTAAGAGAGCATAAAGAATCGCTTATTGCTTTTCCTATGCTTCTTTAATGTGTTAATTTTAGCATGGATCTCATGGCTTTATCATATACAATATATGATTGTGGTATTATTTCCATTGACTGAAAAAAATCATAAGGCTGTTGGCATTGAATGTTTTGATTAGGCTTTGGAACTAGATGTTCATTTCAGATGAAGCAGTTTTCATTCTAGTAACTTTTAGGTCTAAATCACATTGCTGTGTGCTTTATGTTGCAGCTGTGAGAAAGTTCTTGCTCTTCTCCAGTCAGCTGGCAGTCAGAGGAATCCCATTTAACCTCTCATCACAGGAGGACATCATCCTTCCTGTCACTGGCACACCATCATTCTTTGTCGGAGTGGACTTCAGTGCAGAGGACAATTCCATCTTTTTCTCAGATACTGCCAAGGATATGATTTTCAAGCAGAAAGTAGATGGGACTGGTAAGACAGCTGATTATGATCTCAAAGTAGATGTGACCAGCAACAGTTTCCCTCTGTGTGGTTATTGCTGAGCATAGTTTGCCAGCTATAAAATTTCCTTACTATTCCGTATCTAACTACTTCAGCTATACACTATGGGTGCTACTGTTAAAAAGAACATTTAAAAACTTCCATGACTTCCTCTGAACATCATGATCTTTATCCTCATGATTTTATGAACGGATTTCATTTTGATTTCACTTCATAAATTGGTTTTATTAATAGCAGCTTTGCTGTGTGATATTATATATTGGCTGTAGGCACAGTTACATGGCTTAGGAGAGTACAATGGAGTACAATAGTTTGGTACAGCAATACTGTATGTACACTTATGTGAGTGTAGCTGAATATGAATATGTTATTTTTATCAAACAAATAAAGTGTTCTAAATAGATTCATATACAGGTACTAAAAGGAGGTGCACATTATTTTGGAAAGCTTGCCAGAAGAGTTCACTGAGCATCTTGTGGAGACTAGAGTGGTGCATCGGGACTGGGATCCCATGGGATGCAGCAAGAAAGTCGTGCAATGGGACATTTTTACTTTCATGTGGGTGTGAGGGAATGTCAGATAATAAGCTTGTGGGACAAACAGTGACTTTATTGTGTGGTGCATTTACAATGTTTATTTATAACATGTTAATAGTGCTGACATTTCTGCTTTGTTTTTACATATTTAATTAAAGACAGATAAACAGATATCTGAACAGATTCAGAGAGTGGTATTGCGTTACACACCTATACACAAATAATGAGACCAAATAGGACAAATAAGAATTTACTTTTTCCAACAGGGATTAATAAGGGTGCATCTCATCTTAGCTTACAGTACAGTATAAAGAAGGCAAGAACAGTGTAGATCTGGAGCAGGAGCTATGAGAACCAAGAATTAGATAGCACACAAAACACAAACACAAGATACCCCTCCCTTTGTTGACTGACCTTGCTTGTTTCTTTCTTTGCGTCTACCATTTATTTTTTTCAACAAGTTGTTGGTTTTAATATGTTGTGTAATTTGTCTCCCTTTTGTATCCCAACAGAAAGGGAGGTGCTTGCAGCCAATCGAGTGGAGGGTGTAGAGGATCTGGCTTATGACTGGATATCAAAGAACCTATACTGGACAGACCCACGCTATCGGAGTATATCAGTTATGAAAGTAGCAGACAAATCCAGGAGAGCCATCATCCACAACCTGAACAACCCCAGATCTATAGTGGTGCATCCAATAGTTGGGTGAGTTTAGCTAGCAAGTGGTACTGACTATCTGCTTGGCTATGAAATTTTATAAAAAAAATGTAACTTTATTGAATGTTTTTGCCATATGATGGCCATTTTAATATTGACATAAGCTTGTACCCTCAGAAATGTCTTTTATTATTATAAAAGATTATAAGCTTGGGTGAGAACTCACAGTCATGTTTGTAACATCAAGTGAAAACACGAGTCATTGAGCAGGACCAAGCCTGGAACAAGGCTCCGGGGGCCTCACTTTCACCTTAGGTCTCTGTTTCCTTAAGACCATGAAAAAGCATTAGCAAGCTGGACACTTTTATCCAGTCACACCTACCATAATGCAGGAGTTGCTCACCCATTCACACACTGTTCCTACTTTGAACCCAGAGCAGATAAAGGGAGTCTTTATGCACTGCTAGTGGGACATTTCCAATAGCTTCAAAGTTATAAGTCCTCTGGGCCCAGGAGACTAGATTAGTGCTGCATGAAGGCTGGTATTGTGGTGCCTTTTAAGATCTTGGCTTAAGAGAGATGACCCTACAGGGTTCTTGAATAAACTGCCGATACCTTTTAGTTTATGTATAAAAACTATGAGAGTTTAAAAAGTTTCCTTTATAGGCAGGTTGTTGCTGGGAGAGGGTGCAGGAGTCAAACTGGGATTTAAGCCTGTGTGTATGTATGTATTTTTTGGCAGATTTATTTTCTGGACCGACTGGTACCGCCCGGCAAAAATTATGCGGTCCTGGTGTGATGGGTCTCATGCCCAGCCAATTGTTAACACCACACTGGGCTGGCCTAATGGCCTCGCCATCGACTGGAGGTAAGCCAAACACGCTAATACCTAATGACTTGAGAAATAAACCAGTACAGTGTTCCAGGCATAGAAGTAAGACCACAAAACAGACCAAAATATCCATTTCTGCTTTACACATAACTATCAGTCTTTATTGTCTTTCATAATATTAAACTTTGTGGCAGGTTGGACCTATAAAAAGCTAACTACTCTCACTAGAAACATTAGCTGCTCTAATCCTACTTATCTGAACTTTATTTGAAAGCTGTTTCTCAATCTGTTCCTATTCCCTCTCCCTGTTCTATTGTCACTCCCAGCTCCATGCGTTTGTATTGGGTGGACGCTTTCTTTGATAAGATCGAGCACAGTACTTTTGACGGGCAGAACAGATTGTCACTCGATCGGATTACACAGATATCTCATCCATTTGGACTTACTATTTATGGAGGTGGGTAGTCATATTTATAATAATAATACAAAAATTTGTTATAGCTATAAATATTTTCTTTATTTTACACATTGTGTTGGGTTTTGTTTTAAACCTTTCTACCAGTACAACAGTGACAGATGTTACCATATATTTTATCAGACATCAGTAAAACTAAATGAATTATTATTTTGCTGCAAGTCTGAAATAAAATTAGGACACTGTTTTAGTTCTTCTAATTCTTCTAAGATCTTCTTTAATTCTTCTGACACAAAGGATTTTAGAAGTTGAAGATAACATTTAAAATTGTACATGCTTATGAACAAGCTCTTGGGGCATCAGGGATGATAACAATTATGTGGAAAAAACTAACTAGATATTTTTCTATATTTTGCTCACAGTACATTAGGTAAAAACAGAAAGTACAAATTCTACAAAAGGCCTGAGAATATATTTTCAAATTAGCTATTAAACACCACTGTTGGGTGTGACATGTTAAAGAATTGCAATGCTGAACATGGGCACAACAGAATGCACAAATTCCATTTTTGGCCTCTGGTAAAAAGCGTTAATTAACACTAGACCTTCAAGGGAACTGGCAGTCCCATTTTATATTAGAAAATCTTGTCAGTGTATCATTAAAGCAACATTTTTAATTTTAATTAAAAGATGTGAGACATGAATATCATTATATGACTAATATTACAACTTTTAGACAAATTAGAGAACTGGCACAATAGAACCACCTTAAAAAATCGGTATGATACGTAAATCAAACTGAACTGTAAGGTAAAATGTTATAAAATATTTTTCTATCCATGGGATTAACATGCTTGTAGAAATAATAATAAAATATTGTATTTTTACATAATATTTTATTTATATATACAGTATAATATGCTGTATTCAGTTATAACATACAATATTATATGGATTAGACTTACTGTATTGACTAATTTAAAATAAAGACTCGTGGGTCAATGTTCATTTACTTGTGTGTGTTTCATGTTTACATCTGCTGTAGGTTATGCATACTTCACAGACTGGCGTCTCGGAGGAATAGTCCGTGTTCGGAAAACAGACGGTGGAGAGATGACAGTTATCCGGCGAGGAATCAGCCACATTATGCATGTCAAATCTTTCAATGCTGACTTGCAGACTGGTGAGGGGCCTGTCATCCATTCCCTCTATCATCTCCTCATCTCTTGCTCACTTTTGTTTTTTTCTTTCTCTGCTCAATCCTGAAGGGTTAGAAGAGCAGTATATCAATGTGTTAGTAGAAATGACTCAAAGTATGTGTCTTCATTATATTATATTATATTAAAAACTGATATGGATATATTACAATTCACATCTACTGTAATGAAAGATTGTATTCTGCATTTCAACTGTGTTTTCATTTTCAATTAGGTTCCAACTTCTGCAACAGGCCATCAAATCCTAACGGAGACTGCAGTCACTTCTGCTTTCCTGCACCATACTCCCAGCGTGTGTGCGGCTGCCCTTACGGCATGAAGCTTGCACCCAATCAGCAGTCCTGCGTGGATGACCCATCCAGTGAACCACCTACACTGCAGTGCGGCTCCAACTCTTTCTCTTGCTCCAATGGGAAGTGTGTCCCTACCAGCTACCAGTGTGATGGTGTAGACGACTGCTATGACAACAGCGATGAAGCCAAATGTGGAACTAACAGTAGTAAATCTAATTGAGATTTCTATACATTTAAAAGCTGAGCAGTGGAACTACTCCTTTGAATTCTTTTTTCTGTATTAACAAAAAAAATTCTACTCTTCAGGCAATACCTGCTCCCCCACTGCCTTCACCTGTGCCAACCAGCGCTGTGTGCCCAGGAATTGGCGCTGTGATGGGCACAATGACTGTTTTGATGGCAGTGATGAAAGAGACTGTCCTACCCAGACCCCAGGCACATGCCAGGCTGACCAGTTTAGCTGTGCCAACCACCGATGCATCCCACGCACTTGGCTCTGTGACACAGATAATGACTGTGGTGATGGCTCTGATGAAACCAGCTGTGGTAAGTAACTTCAGTGTTTCATGTTTGTTTGCGTCACATTTATCCTGCAACATTTAATATCTCCTCCTGTTCATGATCTTGTTGCTTTCTTGTTTGTAGATGCTATAGGCACTTGCCACCCAGGTCAATTCCAGTGTCCCGATCACCGCTGTATTGATCCAGCTTATGTGTGTGATGGAGACAGAGACTGTGTGGATGGGGCAGATGAGCAGGGCTGTGGTAAGAGCAATTCTGCTACACTAATATATTTTAAATTTCTGTGAACTTTCCCACTTAAAGGAGTAATGTATCCAAAAAAAGTATACCTCATTCAATGTGGAATTATACCCCTTAATTATTTACTTTCTTACTTTGCAAATTTTCTGTATTTACTGCTGCAGTTTACAACTGTACTGGTTATGAGTTCAAGTGTGCCAACGGACACCAGTGTGTAAACTCTTACTACCGCTGTGATGGGGTTTTTGATTGCAATGATCGCTCAGATGAATCCGGTTGCCGTAAGTTCGATATGCTCATATCGCTAAGGTTATTTAAAAAAGACGTAGCCTTTAAATTAATGTAAACATAATTCCTATTCAAATCTTGTAGCCACCAGACCACCAGGCATGTGTCACCATGAGAGCGAGTTCCAGTGCCAATCTGATGGAACCTGTTTGCCCTCTGCATGGGAGTGTGATGGTCATGCAGACTGTGAGGATGGCTCAGATGAGCATCATGGGTGTCCCCCACGTACATGCCCTACCTCACTGTTCCGTTGCGACAACGGCAACTGTGTGTTTCGTAGCTGGCTGTGTGATGGGGATAATGATTGCCGTGATGGCAGTGATGAGCGTGACTGCCCTACTCCACCATTCCGCTGCCCCAGCTGGCAGTTCCAGTGCCCTGGCCATACAGTGTGTATCAATATCAGCAAAGTGTGTGATAATACACCTGACTGCCCAAACGGAGCTGATGAATCCCCGCTCTGCAGTAAGTCATTACATATTTTTCTTCTGACCTCTAAGGAAGAATTTGTTAAGATATTTGGTGGGATCAGTTTAGTCAGCATAGTGTGATTAATTACAGATATTGCACAGGTCTATCCAAAATTTCCAAATATGCTGTATTTGTATATACATATCTGTTTTACTGTATATACTTGCCTATATTTACCTACCATTCCAAGTGTTGTAAACTCATTAAACTCTGGAACCTGTGTAGTTTTACTGTAGTTATTGAATCATTTATAGTAGTAACTGAATAATAAACATTAAGATTTGAAGCTGAGGGATTTTAGGGGTTAAATATCAGCATCTGCTTTATAAACACTAGTTACAGAAATGCTGTTGGTTGCAGTCAATGTAATCAAAGAAATGTTTGCTGTATGATCGTTTTTTTCTCTGTGGTGAATTAAAAAGCTAAGTACAGAAAATGTTTAAATGAATAGTTTTTGGTTTAATCGTGGTTAAGATCTGCTATTCATATGTGTTATAATATGTGTATAATATGGTTGGAAAATAAGGCTTTATTATGTGAAATCATATGTATCAAATCATGCATGTGTGGCTCAGATCTGGTAATTTAAAGTGATCAGTGATATCCCTTTTCCCTGTTCCCCTCACTGCTTTCAGATGAGCATTTACCAGGTAGGCCAAATCCTTAATCACCCACAATCCTTTGCATGTAACTCTGATTTACCCCAGTGTCTGTTTTTCTGTGCTTACTAATTATCCAATTATAGACCAATCATAGAGTGTAATTGCAGCTGTAATGAAAACATTTAACGGCAGTAACACTAATTCTAACTGTTTCTACTACTGCGCTATATCACTTTATACAGAGGCATTAAAATGCATGTGAAGTATTCTGTATGTCAAGCTATATATAATATTGAAAATGTCAAAAATGAAAACCAGTAGATAGAACTATTATAGCACTGAAGTTTCTTAAGCATTTTCCATTGTTGCATTCTTTGTTTAGACCAAGAGATTTGCTCAGACAACAATGCAGGCTGTACTCATGGCTGTATCCAGGGTCCGTTCGGGGCACAATGCACATGTCCAGTGGGCTATCAGTTAAGCAACGACTCAAAGACATGTGAAGACATAGACGAATGTGATCCCCCTGGCCTCTGCAGTCAGCATTGTTTTAATGAGCGAGGCTCCTTCCGCTGTCACTGTCAAGATGGATACACACTCGAAGGGGATGGACGCACCTGCAAGGCCACAGGTATGTATCTCCAGTATCTCCAGACAAAATTATTCTGTTCCGCCAAGCTACAGATGCAGAGGCAGCCATACCCATTTGTGTTTTTCAATTTTCCTGACAAGAAGCTCTTCAGAAATTAAATTGACACATTTGGGATTATAGTAGGACTGGAATTGGTGGAATGGAGCCATGTGTGCTGAGTTCTGCTCCTATCTCTTTCTCACTGGCCTCTGATCGGATTACACAAGATAAGACAAATAACATATATGTCATTCAAAAACGTTCGGATGGGGTAATTAGGTCTAAATCACAAGACAAAGGCTTGTTTATGAGCTTCTGACATAGAACCATCCAGCAGAGAGATAACCTGCTGAAGAATGCTGACATTTGATATACTTTTTTTTCTAGACATTATTCTATCACAGAGCTCCTTTCTGTGTTACTCTTAAGCTGTCTAAGGGTTTATAACTTTTTTTAATCTAATCTTGGACTGATAGCAGGAGCATGCTGAAAATGTGGATTTGCAATTTTGGCATCACAATGGTGTTCTATTCACAATCTGACAGGATCTCGGGAGGCCATCCTGCTGGTGGCCAGTCGTAATCAGATAATAACAGATGACATCATCTCACAGCCGAATGTTGTGCGATCACTTGTCCGAGATGGACGGAACATAGTGGCAGTGGATTTTGACTCTGTGACAGATCGTGTGTATTGGTCTGATACTACCCAGGACAGGATATGGAGCGCACATAAAAATGGCAGTGATAGGACTGTGGTAATGAATTGGATCTTCTTCAGTAAAGCTGAACAGAATTTGTGTGCTAAAAAAAGAGAAATTACCTTTAATAAATGCTATGTATTTGTATGCATGTCACAGACACCCTCTCTTCTCACTTGCAGATCTTTGACAGTGGCGTGACAGTCACTGAGAGTATCGCAGTTGACTGGGTGGGTAGAAACTTGTATTGGACTGACTACATCCTTGAGACTGTAGAGGTGGCCAAACTGGATGGCTCCCATAGAGCAGTGCTTCTCAGTGAGAATGTCACCAATCCTAGAGGCCTTGTTCTGGACCCCAGGAACAGGTTAGTGTACTGATGCACATACCTAAGAAAACCACAGTAAGAATGTGTATGAAATAAAACACATGCTGTTATAGGAATATAATTAACAATGTGGTGGTGTTACTGTTACCACTCTGATGCTGAATATTTTCCTATAGATGAACATCATTTTTTACCACATTATATTCATTTACCTTAATTAAACAACAGTATCATGCAATTAATAAGACTTAGTGAAAACTAATTATCCGCGTTTCTGTGTGTTTCAGTTTTCATCTTATGTTCTGGACAGACTGGGGAAGAAACCCTCGCATTGAGAGAGCCAGCATGGATGGCAAGCAGAGGACCACCATCATCACCAACAAGCTTTACTGGCCCAATGGCCTGACTATAGACTATCCCAATAATCTACTCTACTTTGCTGATGCCTACCTGGATTTCATTGATTACTGTGATTACAATGGAAACAATCGCAAGCAAGTTCTAGCCAGTGATCTGGTGAGACAGCTTTTGGTCCATTTCCTTCTATGTAATTACTTTTGACCTTTAAACCTGTCAGTAAAATTATCTTTTATCTCTCAATCAAAAGGTACTACAACATCCACACTCAATTACCATTTTTGAAGATTTTGTGTATTGGACTGACAGATACATCAATCGTGTGATCCGGGCCAACAAGTGGCACGGAGAGAACCAGACAGTGATGCTATATAATGTGCCTCAGCCCATGGGTCTGGTGGCAATGCACCCAGTCAGACAGCCGGCAGGTACATTTCTAACATTCTAACATATATTAGACTATGGCTAATAGGCATGTCGTATTTGTATCAAGGCCTGTAGGAATGTATTTCACCTGTTTGTGCTTTATCTTTTCCACTAGGTGATAATCCATGTGCAGTGAACCCTTGTACACATATCTGCCTTCTGTCTACGGTTGGCCCCAGGTTTTACTCCTGTGCTTGTCCTTCAGGCTGGGTGCTGACTACTGACCAGCTCACCTGTGCTAGAGGTATTTAACACTAGCTCTGAGGGAACCACCTCCCCCTTAGTGAAACTGGCAACAAAATGCTTTTTTTTTACCTTGGTGTTTCAGAGGACCTCGTCGGAACTAGATATTACATTAATAACAACTACTGTCCCTCAAATATATGAAGACTACTTATTATAATCCACTTTCCTCCCCAAAACAACCATGTGTTTTTGATTAATTCTGATTCATTCTGTGAATAACATAGAGTTTCACAGTTAACCTCCTCCCTTAAGGAACAAAGTAGTAGTCATTAGCGACATTGGATATGTATTTCATGAGACGCAGATCTTGTCAACAGCATCCCATTTTCAACTTGCTCTTTCTCCTTGAGGGCAAATATTTCTAATTGTAAAAGCTAATATCACAGCTTGTACCTAAGGTTGAGCAAAGACAAGAGAGCTTTAATCTTAAAACCAGTAGTTTCTCTTTATAGCAACCATCTAGCCACTCTCAGGTTTCAGGTTGTGTCAGCTATGTCAAGCACATTTTGCCCTAAGAGATGAATGATGAGCTCAGATGAGGAATGAATGAGTGCCCACTGATTGTAATCTCTGATGATACAGCAGAATGTGCTCTCAGAGCAGAACATTCAACAATCTTTTTTCTAGCCAGTTCATGACAACAATTATACTACCATGTCTATTAATCTTTTGGTTTTATAAAGATTTTAATTGTACTTAAAATTTAGTTCATGAAGCCTTTAAGAGATGTCATAGCGTGTATATGATTGCATTTTTGCATTTGAATACACCTTGCTTACTTTTACTTGCGTATTATTATTTTACAGTGGACGAACCTTTCCTGGTGGTTGTTAGGGACAGCATAATTTATGGTATTTCACTCAACCCTGATGAAAAAAGCAACGATGCCATGGTGCCAATCGCTGGCTTGCAGAATGGATACGATGTTGACTTTGATGATGCTGAGCAGATGATCTACTGGGTTGAACACCCTGTAAGTCTGAGAGAAAATTTCTTTCTCTGGCCTTATGAATGGCCTTGTATTGTTAATAAGTCACGTTGTTGGAGTCCTTTAATAATCTTATTTTACAGCCTGGAGTGCTTTCATACGTATTTCACACATATTTGTCTCATCTATAGTGCAGGGTTTTAAAAGTTATTGTATGGGAAACAGCAGCAAGGGAGAAAAAATGCAGATCCTTTTACTAAGCACTGCCAGAGGATTATTTTACTGCAAAGGACTTGTTCAATGAAATCAGAGAAATGTTCAGCTACTCTGAAAAGAGGATAGTGATGACATAATTGTTTACCTTCTCTTTGGATGCAAAGAGAGAAAAACATGGACCACTAGTGCCTGTGAAAAAAAAATCTCATTAGTGAGTGAATATTGAACTGAATGATTTCATACCCATTACTTTGAGACCTTCATCTGTGTCTTGCCTGAACTGTAACTGCACACTTGTCAAACAAGCTCCTTCTCTTAATTTTCTGCTTCCTAAGGCACAGTGAAGGCAAGCAGGTTTGTCTGTCATTAAACAAACCTTTCCATAAACATTTATTTTAAACTTGTAATAATAAATATGTTATGGTTACATTGTCTGTTAAGGTGAACAAGCATTTTAACGCCTAGTGTGAAAGCACCCATAAGCACTCAGCCTAATTAATCATTATAAATAATCATTGACATGATTTCTATTATCTGACACACAAAATAAGATATTGTTTCATCAATACAGGGTGAGATTCACAGGGTGAAATCAGATGGCACTAACAGGACTGAATTTGCCCCAGCAGCCATTCTGGGATCTCCAGTGGGTTTAGCCCTTGATTGGATGAGTCAAAACCTATACTACACCAACCCATCCTCACAGTCCATTGAGGTTCTCCATCTTACATCTATGCATTAATAGATCTTTTTAAAAATATGAAATAAATTCCTTTTCTGAAAAACATATATTTTTAGTAAATGCTGTGGGACATGATTTCACTTGTATAATGTGTGTTTATTTAGGTTCTGAGGCTGAAAGGAGAAGTCCAGTACAGGAAAACTCTCATCACCAATAACGGCACCCCAACAGGAGCAGGCTCACCGGTTGGCATAGCAGTAGACCCGGCACGTGGGTAAGACCCAGTTTAGCAGCACCTTGGCATTAAGACTGCCAAGTCAGTCTGACTTCATGCCATCTGCTCAACAACACAGCCGGTATACAGAGGCTGCTAGAAATCCCAACCAGCACTTAGTGCAGTCAGTGTAACAGTGAAATGACACCAATAAATAATATACTTAGTACAGTGTTAACTAAATCTTATTTTAGTACATAGTGCATGTACTGTAGTACCTTATAATGCATATTCTTAATAAGTACTCCATAACTGCTGTTTGTATTTCAGGAAAATGTACTGGACAGATCAAGGGACAGAGAGTGGCATTCCAGCCAAGGTGGCTTGCGCAGACATGGATGGGTCCAATTCAGTAGTACTCTACACCAACAACCTGGACCATGTGGAGTTCATCACTATAGACATTAAAGAGAACAAACTTTACTGGGCAGTTACAGGGACTGGAGTGGTAAGCTGCATATTCTTTCATAATATGAAACACCCTTTTATATGGACAACATATATATATATATATATATATATTGTTCTTTTAAAACCAATGACAGATTGAACGAGGAGATCCAAATGGTTTAAACCGCATCACAGTGGTTAATGGTTTGTCTCACCCATGGGGTGTGGCTGTGCATGGGCCCTACCTGTACTTCACTGATAGGGACTTTGAGGTGATTGAACGTGTGGATAAAGCCACAGGATCCAACAGAGTTGTGCTGAGGAACAATGTACCTGGTCTCAGAGTTCTCAAAGTACATTACAGAGAAAGTGAGTAAGAGTTAAACACATTCACAGTTATTCAGCACTTCATTTTTATTATGACTGTGAGTAATAGCAGTTTTTTTCTTGGTTTAAAGGGATTTAATCTGCAGTACTGCTATTAAACATTCTGAAAGAGTAGGTATTATTAAAGTAAATATACATATGCACATCCTGACTCTTGATTCTTCTCTCTCTAGCTTCTGCTGGCTCCTCTAATGGCTGTAGTAATAACATTGGTGCATGTGAGCAGTTGTGTCTGCCTCGACCCGGCGGTCTGTTCTCGTGTGCCTGTGCTACAGGCTTCAGATTAAATGCTGATAACAGGACCTGTGCTCCGTACCAGTCCTATGTGGTGATCTCAATGCTCACTGCCATCAAGGGATTCAGTCTGGAGGGAGTAGATCATTCTGAGGCCATGGTACCTGTGGCAGGGAGAGGTGGGTGTACATAGCTGTATGTGTGCATCAATTATGTTGTATAATGGAGAACAATAGTGATGGTTTATTTTCTATAATGCTATATTATATTCTACCAAAAAATGAGTATATATTTTTGCCTTCTTTTGTACAGTATGTGTATATTAGCCAATAATTAATTTAAATATTTTACTTATAAAACACACAGTTTTTTACTGCGCTCCTACTATATCCATCTTTGGATAGACCTAAATATATAACTGGGCCAAAATGCTGTAATATAAAATTAATATTTTACATTTACATTTAGGTCTGCCATATTCAATTTGATTACATTTCCAGAGTGTGTCAACACAAGATAGTAGTACTGAAGTGGCCAATGATTGTATGCTAACAATTTCTATGCTCATTCAGTAAAGTAGTGGACATGTGTTTGTCCCACAGGTCGAAATGTTCTGCATGTAGATGTGCACATGCCCTCTGGGTTCCTGTACTGGTGCGACTTCAGCAGCACTGTTGCCTCTCAGAATGGTATCCGGCGGATAAAGCCTGACGGATCTGGATTCCGCAATATCGTCACATCTGGTGTTGGAAGAAATGGGATCAGAGGCATTGCAGTGGACTGGGCAGCAGGTGTGTGGTAGTTTTTAATCTACCTGAATTTGTCAGTGGAAAACGATCACAATATATAACTTTCACAGCATAAATACGCTGTTATAGGACCAGCTTCTCTGTGCATATTTTGCTTGAGTGTGAGGAACATGGTAGAAGAGTTCGGAGGTCAAAGTGTGCCTAGGACTACCATTTGATAGTCTATAAGATGTCCATAAGCAGCTTTTCTGAAGGATCACGCCACTCAACAGATGATATGGATATGGTGTAAACTGAGGAACTTTGACTTTGCTATGGTTTGACTTTGGTGTAGTAAAGTACAGAGACTATAGTTGACTGAGAGTTTTCACTAGAAAGTATGTAGATTAGTAAAAGTGTCTTCTGTTTATAGTGTCAAATTTTTTTAATTAATTAAAAGCTTAATTTAATTAATAACTTTACATTGCTAATCTGCAATAATTGCATATTTCAACACCAAACATGCACAGCAAACATCACTAAAATCTGACATTATTATGATGACAAATAATAATTTGTCAAATGACAATTTTTTTAATATTATTTTTTTGTACTACAGGAGGGATTAAAATAGCCTTTCTTTCAAGATGTTCTCCGATTTTGTATTTTGATGATGACCGTGACAAATGCTCCCAAATCTCCTGTAGGAGAATTAGATCTCCTTTAATTGGATGAAACCTGGTGACCTTGATGGCCATAGCTTATGATTTTTATTATTTTTATATTCATCAATACATTCCATGAACTCTTGAAGCCTGTGGATGGGGCAGTGAAATCTTTGAAGAAAACACTTCCATTGGCAAGTGATCAGTCAGAGTAGCTTCATTCTAAGGGGACAAGACAACCCAAACCATAGCAACAAAATGCACCCACAGCAAAACAGAGACACTTTTTTGTCCTTTAATTTGTCACCTATCTGTATAGAGAATTTGTTGAAAAGGAAGTGCCTTGTAAGGGTGCATTTGTTTTTTCAATTTCAGTTGTGCTTCAGCTACAGTATGCAATTATTATTATTTTTTTATTATTATTTTTTTTTTTATTTTATTTTATTATTTTTTTTATTATTATTATTTTCAATGACACAGGTATTTAATTCTCCCATATAGTTACAACATAGTTACACTGTGGATAGATTTGGAGGGCACAAAAAGATTTATTTTTCTTTAAATAGTTGTATTCATTATTATCATAGTTGACATTCATGATGTTAGAATATTTATAAATGAACACAACAATTAACAACACTATAAATGTTTTTTTTTGTATTTGGACAGGAAATCTGTACTTCACAAATGCCTTCTTGACAGAGACCTACATTGAAGTTGTTCGACTTAACACCACTTTTCGGCGTGTTCTCCTAAAGACCCAGGTGGACATGCCACGTCACATTGTGGTTGATCCAAAAAACAGATTCCTCTTCTGGGCTGACTATGGTCAGAACCCCAAGATTGAAAGAGCTTTCCTGGATGGTACCAACCGCACCGTGTTGGTCACATCTGGTATTATCACACCAAGGGGGCTTGCTCTGGACCACAGGAATGGGTATATTTACTGGGTGGACGACTCACTGGACATGATTGCAAGGGTTTTGCCCGATGGAGGTGAGACAGAGATTGTGCGTTACGGGAGCCGCTACCCAACTCCCTATGGCATTACTGTGTTTGAGAATAATATAATCTGGGTGGACAGGAACCTGAAAAAGGTATTCCAGGTCAGTAAAGAACCAGGAAACACTGACCAGCCAGTCGTGATCAGAGACAACATTAACATGTTGAGAGACGTCACCATTTTTGACCAGAGGATGCAGCCCTGTTCAGCACAGGAGCTTAATAACAATCCCTGTTTAGTGTCTAATGGAGGCTGTTCTCATTTCTGCTTTGCACTGCCTGGCACTCAGACAAGGAAATGTGCATGTGCCTTTGGGAACCTGGCTGTGGATGGTATGACCTGTGTGGTGTCCCGTGATGATTACCTCATATACACTACAGAGAGTACAGTTCGCTCACTACGGCTTGACCCTGATGATCATTCCCTGCCTTTCCCTGTGGTTAATGTGGCCCGGACATCTGTAGCACTAGATTATGATCGGCTGGACAACAGAGTTTATTTCACCCAAAGCTCTGGAGCTGGACAGAGCAAGATCAGTTATATTAGCTTATCATCTCCTACCTCACCTGCTACTGTGGTGGCTTCAGGTACTGTGCTATACTTATATACAATGTGTTTGTGTGTGTGTGTGTGTGTGTGTGCGTGTGTGTGTGTGATTTTGATAAGTAGTGACATAAATATATAAATGTATATGCAGTTATTTCTCTATTTATATCTCTAAGCATATTTAGCTTCAGTTAGTGTGAGTGAAATTAATGATTCTGTCATTTGATTGTAGAACAGGGTGCTAAAGTGATTCTTAAGCAATTTAATATTAAAGTGATGCATTTTTTTTGCCTATTTGGAGTTGGACAAACATGTTTAATTAATATGGTATGTCTACATCTTCTATATATGTAGATCTGGGTGCTCCTGATGGTATTGCTTATGACTGGATCAATAAGAGGATCTATTACAGTGACTATGTTAATCAGACCATCAACTCCATGGCTGTGGATGGGTCACAGAGAACTCTTATAGCTCATGTGCCCAGACCACGAGCCATCATGCTGGACCCATGCAGTGGGTAGGTTTCTATCACCTTTTATAGAATGTACTATATTAATATTATTGGTACTGGTTGATGAAACCAACTATGATCTTACATCTTCTCATGTTTTCTTATGTGCCTCATTAGAGATTATTTTGAGGTTCTTTTGAATATTATTTCAAATTGTAATGTTTGTTTCCATGTTTGTTTCTATTCTTATTAAAGAATATTCTTCTGTCTTTAGATACATGTACTGGACTGACTGGGGAACCAATGCTAAGATTGAGCGTGCAACTCTGGGTGGAAATTTCCGGACTGAGATTGTTAACAGCAGTTTGGTGTGGCCTAATGGTCTTACCTTGGATTATGATGAGCAGAGACTCTACTGGGCTGATGCCAGCTTGTAAGTGTCTATGCCATCTCTTTATACAGTCCAATAAATCAGCTACATTTTCTTTTTTCCACAATCCATAAGTATTGTTTTTTTGTTTATTCCTTTTTAATCAGACAGAAGATTGAGCGCTGTTCTCTGACGGGTTCTAACCGTGAGGTCATCGTAAGCACAGCAATTTACCCATTTGCTATGACTGTGTATGGACAGCACATTTTCTGGACAGATTGGAACACACGCAGCATCTATAGAGCGAACAAGCATGATGGCTCAGACCAGAGGGTTATGATCCAGAACCTTCCATCTCGGCCTATGGACATTCATGTGCTGTCCAACAGCAAACAGCAGCAATGTAGCAGCCCTTGCCTGCAATTTAATGGGGGCTGCAGCCATATCTGCACACCAGGTGATAGACAACATGTGTTTGTATTAATCAGTGTATAACATTTATAAATATAGAAAAGTATTGTTTGTTTAAAGGAGCATTCTGGCATACAGATACCTATTGTCAGTCCAACCTATACCTATTGTCAGTCCTGACTATACCTATTGTCAGAAAAAATGAACAGTAGATGTTTCCACAGATCAGATTTTTTCAGAGTGTACAGTTAATTGTTCATGTTATTTGATTAATAGTAATAAATCTCTGTTTAAGTTCTAAAAGCTTGTTTTTTCTAGTAATATGCATTTTGCTGTGCTTACTGTAGGTCCTCAGGGGGCAGAGTGCCAGTGTCCATCAGAAGGTCGCTGGTACCTGGCTGACAACAAATACTGCATCCCTGATAATGGTACTCGCTGCCAGCCAGGCCAGTTCACTTGCATGAATGGTCACTGCATCCGTGCAACATGGAAGTGTGACAATGACGATGACTGTGGTGATGGCAGTGATGAACTGGAGAGAGTGTGTGGTAAGCTGTGCTTGTTTGCAATTGTTTCAAGCCTTATAATCTTTGACCTAACCTGTATGTTCATAGTCTCTAATAAAACATATTTTTGACATGTACACTCCTATCCGGTCAACTTTTTGAGGTATTTAAGAGCCTTTTCATTTTTTAGGACTTTTTAGCTATGACTTTACATAACCTGAATTTGACTACTACAGGATTTTTTTCTCCAGAACAAGAAAAGTGCTAGCTGGAGCACAATTTGTGTTGATGTCCAAAAAAAAAATTCAAATTATAATCATAACAACACTCTTGTCATTGCTAGCTCGTTCTTGCTGGTATCAGCTATGTAATTAGCTTAGCTTGCTCTCAAAAGTAATTATCAAAACTAAATCAATTTTTTATCAAAACTAAATCAATATTTGTATATAAAAATAAGTCTGATTTAAACCTTAGCATTGAAAAGGTTGATTGCCTTCATTGTAGCTTGCATGCAGAAAATGAAAAGATGATTGCAAAGTGTTACCAGTGAGTATCCCAAAAATATCTTCCCACACTGGATTATGGGCAATTAAATATTTTCAATATTGTCATAAACATTATTTTAAAAATTGTGCACTGGTGGTTGTGAATAATCCGCTATTGTTGATTTGTGATATGTGATTCTGGTGTTTTAAATGCTCTAACTGGCATGCTGCAATTATATTTTTCTAGTTTTCTCAATAATTAATGTAGTGTAAATTTGTTTGTTTTACATTGGTTGTCTTGTACAACTACTATTGTCTCTTCTTAGTCTTCTGCTAAAGTGTGCCCATTTTCTGCCTAATGCAATATGTCTCTGTCTCCAGGATTCAGGAGTGATTTCACTTTTGGTGTGTATGATTGTTTCTTTGATCATCTGTTGTAGAATTAATATAGATTTGTCTGCATTCAATAACCTAACCCATAACTATTAGAAATGACTAATCATTAGAAAATGCATTGCTTTTTTGCATGCAGTCCCACAAGTGGCGGCATTTATTTCTCTCTCAGGTAATATCTAGTGTTTGCAAACTAACTAATTTTATCCACTGATAGTAGTGTTAATCAAGTACCTTTTTGTAAAACTGGCTTGTATGTAATGCTTGTATGCTATGTAATATCTGCTTGTAACTACTTCACTAATAACGTCTCTGGGGTTGGAAGCTAATGGAGTCAGCATCAACATCACAGCTGTAAATTTACTTTATTGTTAATGTTTTTTGAAAAGCACTTTATAGTCTTTTTATTACGATTGGCAGCTTTTCACACCTGTGAGCCCACCCTCTATACCTGTGGAAATGGGCGCTGTGTGCCATACCACTACCGCTGTGATCACTACAACGACTGTGGTGATAACAGTGATGAGGAAGGCTGCTTGTTTCGACCTTGCGACCCAGACACAGAGTTTGCCTGCAACAATGGCCGCTGCATTGCTCGGGAGTATGTGTGCAATGGCATCAATAACTGCTTTGACAATGGAACTTCAGATGAACGCAATTGCGGTATACGTGATGTATTATTCTTAATTCCATTATGTTTCATTATACCACAGCAATTTTTGATTCAACTTGGTCATAATGTATTAGTTAAATTTCTGAACCAGTATTTCTCTGTTGTACAGGTATATCAGCATATCAGTTTTGATCATTTCTATAGGAACAGGGGCTTGTATGATGGAGGATCCATAATAGTCCGTTAAAAATGTCTGTATTTGTTGATGGGGATTTTTTTTTCTAAAATTCTTATTAACATTATTCGAAGCAATCTCTAGTGTTACAACTTTATACAGTTGTCTAGCTGTTACTGTTAGATTATAGCTGTTATATAGATATTATACTGCATATATAATATAATATAATTTAAATAATATAATTTAAATTGTTGGAAAATTGCTGTGGTATAAGAGGAATAATCTTTACTTCAGGATGGATTTTCTATTATTTGATTGTGATTTGATTGTCAATTGTCATATTTTTCTCTCTAGCTGAGAGGACTTGTCAGCCTGGTCACACTAAATGCCAGAGTACCAACATCTGTATCCCACGTTCTTACCTGTGCGATGGGGATAATGACTGCGGAGACATGAGTGATGAAAGCCCCACACACTGTGGTAAGTTCTGTGTTTAATGTAATAAAGATGTACATGCAATTGTCTTAACTTGAAATTTTATTTTACAGAGATGAAGTCTTGTGTTCTTGTTGAATCAGTTACACTCCATTTTATGTACAGGAATGATTTTAATCTGTGTCTAATGCATGCCATAAATCTAAGGTTACCTTGAAATATGGGTTGAGTGATTTCATTGTAAATTGACAATTGAGTCACTTTTCAGTCTTGCATTCTAAAAAGGTAATTCATCTTTTGACATAGTCATATTAGAAGCTTGTGTTGTGTTGAAAATTAACGTTTTAAGCAGTAATTAGTAGTAACTAAAAAATCATGGCTTGTTTTTCTTGGGTCAGGTGGATCATACTGTAAATGAGTTATATTAAGGCCTTGTTAGTTAAGGCTATGCCACAGTAGGTTTATATGTGATTTCAGAAGAGGTCCCTTATTAATAGTTTTTACAGAGGTGAGGTTGAGTCACTAAACCAAGCCCTTTGTTGAAATCTGCTCTGCCTTTTTTAGCAACATCTACGTGTACCCAGAATGAGTTCCGCTGCACAAACGGACGCTGTATACCAGGACACTGGTACTGTGATGGTGGTACTGACTGTGCAGATGGATCAGATGAACCTTCCACTTGCAGTGAGTAAACTTTCATCATTAGAATGAATGCATAACATACATATGTTAAATGCTGTATATAAACATTTCTGAATACAGAAAGATGTATCTATTGATATATCTGATTGTCATGGATAGTGTCACTTGTTACGAACAGTTTTGCACTCAAGTCTCCCATCAAATAACAGTTGATAACATCAACAAAATGGACTTCATTTTAAAAGTGAAATGAATTTCCTGGAATTTCAGAATTTCCTGAATTTACAAGAATTTCAATAGCCGTTTCACTGCTCCTTCAGGCATTGCTTGTGCTCTGTGTTAATCCTACAGCCACCATAGTGAGAACCTGTAGCTCAGACCAGTTCCGTTGTGATGATGGCAGGTGCATCGCATTCTCCTGGATCTGTGATGGTGACAACGACTGTGGGGACATGAGTGATGAGGATCAGAGGCACAACTGTGGTTAGTGATTTTCAGCTCATTTTCTTTCTCCTGCTCATTCTCTTGTCTTGTTTTTATCCTATAAGTTCGCATCTCATCTTCAGTTCTATCCAGTTCAATGCTTTTCTATCCTGTACTCCTCTCTTTTGTACATCCTCATTCAATGTAGACCAACCTGACAGCTCAATAGAAATGCAGAAGAGCCTGGCTCGTGGCTGATGTCTAAAGTGTTAGAGTAAGGAATCTGCATTCCTGATTTTCCCTGCCTGACTCGCTGCTTTGTGGTTGTGTATGCTGCTTGGCACTCTCTGGATTCCAGCTGCCATGCATTTTCTGTCCAGTGTGTCTGTTCACAATATGCAGCCTAATTCTGAGGAGCCCAAACAATGTGATGCCAAAGTTCAGTCAATTGGGCTCCAGCCAGCATGACCCTAAAAAGGATACCTTATTGTGTAATGCCATTAAAATGTTAAAATGTATGGAGAACCAAATCAAAAAACAGATGTCTTTATTGTAATAAATCCTTTCCATTTAATGCTTCTTAGCATTCAGTATCCTGTGTTAGTAAAGCACACCTTTAGTTGCATGCAGGACATTATTATAGAAGAGACATGATAATTTCTGTTATATTTATATTTCATTAATGTAATTCATGTAGTCCACAGATGGACTAAACTGTCTAGGTATGTGTAGGTAGTCTATATATGGACTAAACTGTGTAGGTGAGATTATTTGTTATTTAACTGAGGAGATATTTTAAATTATTTTTAATTAAACAACATAAATATAACTGGACTGAATAAAGTATTTAACCAAGCAAGTGTACTTCCAGGATTAGATTAGAAAAACTTATTTGTCATGTTCATTGTTGCTGTTTTAGGCTGAAATACAAATGTCATTCTTTTCAGTGTAGAGTTTGTCTTCTTATTGTGTAACATACTGGTGTTTCAGCATAGTGCAGTGTAGGCCCAATAGAAATTTTTTCAGCAAATCTCTTTTTGACAGAGTAACTTTGACAGTAACTGAGACATGTGTGATTACATTAAGCAAATTTAACTGGGTAATGGATAATGGATTTCGGGAGTATTTGAACAGTGAAGTTGGCTCTCTACTTGACATGCTCTGGTGAGTGGTGACCTTCATTTTTAATATAATTCTTTTTGTCAGGTTGGCATCCCTGCATTAATATTCTCTCTTTAATGGATAGAGTTGTGTGAAATTTTATTTTTGTTGCTTGTACTTTAGCATCAGTGATGAAGGTTGTATTTTTAATTATCACAGGTTAAAGCTTATAACAAGGAAAGTTTTAAATTGCCACAAGTATTGTTCTATTGTGCCATATTCCCATTTTTCTGTAAATATAAATATAATTCTGAGGGTACATTTCTAATAAGTTTGGTGGGTTTGACTTCTCAGCTAATCGAACCTGCACACCACTGGAGTTCACCTGTGTGAATAATCGGCCCCCACAGAGGAAGTGTATCCCCAGGGACTGGGTGTGTGATGGAGATGCAGACTGCTCAGATGCGTATGATGAGCACCAGAACTGTACTCGCAGGTCTTGCTCTGCCAATGAATTCACCTGCAGCAACGGCCTCTGCATTCGAAGTGCATACAGGTCAGAACTAATACTGCTGTCTGTATATACTTACCATGATAAATAGATGTTACTACTTTGGTCATGTAGTTCATATTACTAGAGACAGGAACAAATAAAATTGTACTGCATATCTATAAATATTTCAAGTTTAGAAGGGAAGGCTGAACATTAAAGAGTTATTGATTTAGATGCACTTACAAATATTTGTCTTGCATCTGTTCTGTGTGGTAGGTGTGACCGGCGTAATGACTGTGGAGATGGTAGCGATGAGCAAGGCTGTACATACCTGGCATGTCAGCAGCACCAGTTCACCTGTCAGAATGGCCGCTGTATCTCACAGGACTTCCAATGCGATGGCGATAATGACTGTGGTGATGAATCAGATGAGCTGCCGCACTTGTGCCACACTCCAGCTCCTACCTGCCCTCCTGGGAAGTTTAGATGTGACAATGGCAACTGTGTTCCATCCAGCCAAGTGTGTGACCACAGTGATGACTGCAATGATAATAGTGATGAGAAAGGCTGTGGTGAGTTTGATGTGAAAAGAAACAATACAGTTAACACAAGGTCAGTTTTTTTCAGCAGTGAATACTAAATGCTGGATAAGAAAATACTATAAAGATGTAATATTGCTCTATATCTGTAGATTATTCTCTTCTAACTTCTATCGTGTCGTTAAGGGATATTTAGGATATTCTAGAACTTGACATGGTCTGCTGCAACAGTAGTAATTGCGTGATATTTCTTCAGGTAT
This sequence comes from Bagroides melapterus, assembly GCA_028566695.1. Classification (NCBI taxonomy): domain Eukaryota; kingdom Metazoa; phylum Chordata; class Actinopteri; order Siluriformes; family Bagridae; genus Bagroides; species Bagroides melapterus. Next base: position 17,265,176 of record JAOTRN010000048.1, read on the forward strand.
TAATGAATGTACAGACCCATCTGTGCACCACTGTGACCACGAATGCACCGATACCCCCACCAGCTTTGTGTGCACATGCCGTCCTGGCTACCGCCTTATGTCTGATAAGAAGAGCTGTGATGATGTAGATGAGTGTTCAGAGACACCCAGCGTATGCAGTCAGATCTGCGAGAATACACTGGGCTCATACGTGTGTAAGTGTGCACCAGGTTATCTGCGGGAGCCAGACGGGCATCGTTGCAGGCAGAACAGCAACATCAGTCCTTACCTGATTTTCAGCAACCGCTACTACCTGCGCAACTTATCTACAGACGGAGAGGCCTATTCTCTCATCCTGCAGGGTCTCAGCAGCGTTGTGGCTCTGGACTTTGACCGTGTTGACAAGCGTCTCTACTGGATTGACGTGAGCCGTCGTGTGGTGGAGAGGATGTTCTTTAACGGCACAGGCAGAGAGGTGGTGCTGAATGGCATTATGCATGGAGAAGGCCTGGCTGTGGACTGGGTGGGACGGAAGCTTTATTGGGTGGACAGCTTCCTAGACTGCCTGCAGGTGTCTGAGCTAGATGGACGATTTGTTAGGAAGTTGGCTGAACACTGTGTGGATACTAACAACACCTACTGCTTTGAGAATCCAAGAGCCATTGTGGTGCATCCAAAATTTGGGTGAGTGACTGGTATTTAGTCTTTCTTTGTGTAGAATATTGTCTTCTTTTGCAGAGTGTCAGCATTTCTTTACACAGTGTTCA
>JAOTRN010000048.1:17280947-17294455 GCA_028566695.1 Bagroides melapterus
ATATATATACACACACACACATACAAGAACAAGCTTGCTTTCATCCTCTGTTATATATTTGAGTAGAATTACTTTTGTGACTCATGACAAAGAAATCATTTGTTTTGTGGCAGAAGGGAATAGTAATCAATTAACAGCATTTTATTTATATCATAACAAACCCAAATTTCTCTCTCTCTCTCTCTCTCTCTCTCTCGCACTCCATGTCTGTCTGTATGTTGTTTAGCTTGAGCAGCCTGGCCAAGTCAAGTGACACCGGAAACGGTGTGTCCTTCCGTTCAGGGGACAACGTCACCATGGATCCTCAGACTCTGGGGGTATCGTTCATTGATAGAGCCATGCAGCTGGTAAACCTCAAACTCTGACATAAATTCCCACTATATGTTGGAGCTTCAGTTTTTAGATGTACTTTTGATATGACTGAGAGGTCTACCTGAATTGTTCTTTCATCCCATAATCTGGGTTATTTCAGCAAGAGTTTGCTCAGTTCAGTTGGTGACAAACACATACTTTAAACTTTCCATGTCAAATCACAGGGTTTTTTTCTTCCAGAAGTTCTTCATAAATGTTTGTGCATTATTTTTGAATATATTAAAAGCAGAATAAGTGTATCCTTAAATAAAGAATAACGTAAAGAATGTCATTTATGTTTTTTGCAGATTGTAATAATGAGCTTGTTCTGATTTTCAACTCTTTTGTGTTATCAGAATGAGAATTTTGCTGATGCTGGAAGAGAACCTGTCACATTCGAAAATCCTCTGTATTCCACTGCAACAGGCACAGCTGCCAATGCTGCAGTCATACATGCCACACAGGTAAAACCTGACAGGATATATACGACCTCATGTATAAAGTCTGTCCCTCTGGGCTACAAATTGGGCTACTTTTTGCTGCTTTTCTTCTCTATTCAGGTGACTGTGAATATAAGTGGCGATTCAACAGAGAATGTATTTGCGAATCCAATGTACAATGAACAGCAACAGACACTGGAAGTGAAAAATGTTCCAACTGACCCCAAGACAACACAGGTAAGAGCAGATCCAAAGCAGCTATATATTTCAAAACAATAGTCTGTATCTTTTACGATTATTTATGTTATAGGAGTCTAAGTGGAACTTCTTCAAGAAAAAACTAAAACCAGGTACAACATTTGAAAACCCAGCATACTCAGAGGTAAGACACTTTCACAAAAGACTGAAAATGTAAATAATTTGCAGTACCTTTCTTCATGGATATTTTTGCCTTTTGAGAGGATGAGCATATTGTATTAAATAAACAAACTGAAATACAATAAATGTTTTAAGCAGTGAAAAAGATAATTAAACTATAACATAAATTAATGTAAATTATAACATAACAGGTTTCACATAATAACAGGTTTCACATCTGGAACAGGTGGAAATTTACATGACCCTCTAAACCTACAGTATAGCCACTGGTATCATTATCATGAAGGGTGGAAATAATTCTGAAGTGGACATACTTTTTTTGTATGATTTTTAGATGCAAGACAAACAGTCTGTTCTGAATACAGAGGACACTTCGACCAGCCAGCAAACGGCTGTAATGCCACCTCCAAAACTTGTGAAGCGAGAGAAATCTAGCATGTACTCTCCCACAGAAGACTCCTTTCAAGACACAGCCAACCTGGTCAAAGAAGACAGTGACATATAACCTTTCCATATCTTACTCATTCGCTCTTATACACAAACACATATACAATGGGGAAAACACACACACACACACACACACACTGTCCCTCTTTGCACAGAATCTATTTTTATATGCAGACTGTGTACAAAAATTAAACTTAAGATTATTTTGAGAACACTAGATAGGATGTTTTTATGACAGAGGATTTAAAAGTCTATGGAGACTATGCCTTCTGCTGTTTCTTATGCCAATTCATGTTTATGATTTTTTTTTTATTGTGACGTACTATATGTATATCTTTGCACTGATACTACTGATGGTAAAAAAAATATTGTTATGAATATGTACATTTGTAAAATTTTTTAAGAGATTTTGATTATATCTGATAGAATATTGTGCAGCAGATTATCCTTTCTCTTTAAGATAAAAAGCGACAGGTGAACATGGTAGTGTACAGATAATTCATCTTGCTCTGTGATTTATTACCAGTGCTTTGATGCTTTTTTCATAGAAATTTTACATAATATCTGCCAGTGGTATCAAACGGACATCTCATCCTGCATATTTATATACCTCATCTGTGGACTGGCCAACACAGTGAAAAAGAGCCAATGTCTGTTTTGGTCCATTGTTCACAATTTGTTCTTCAGCAGTATCTTTGTTTAAAATAAATATTACATCAACCTACATGAATATAACACAAGATCATTTATAGATTTATGAACTGCTCAAGATCAGTGGTCCTTATCAAAGTATATTTTACTTAATTATAGAAATGATTTTGTATTAAATCAATACAACAAATAGCTGATAATATTTCATTGTCCCTAAACACATCATGCTTAAAAGATAATTAAGCCAGTCTATTAAGTCTGTCTTGGTAAATGCCATTGTGTATTCATTGTATTGTTACAGTAGGCAAATACTGAAATGTTCCAGTAGTATTTGAAGAGGATTCCTGTTATTTAAGAGAAAGGGACTGATATAAAAACAGGCAATAACACTTGATGATTATGATTTATATTTAGAATTTTCAATGATGTCTAATATCACACACTGTTTTCCAAATTCTTAAATAAATTAAACTGTGACATTTGTTATGTAGCATTTAGTGTTTCTGGCCAATAATTTCACTGTTGGCTAACCTAATGAAGACGTAAATTCTATATTACTGAATGATTTTTTTTATATTAATGAAAGGAAAATGAAGATATTTTAACTGAATTTTGTTATTGTCAAATGCTGCTGAGAAAAAATAAATGTATTGTCTCTTGCCTAAGCTGCTACTTTTGTCCTGTATAATAAATACTTTCAAATGATAGTTTTTTGAGCTAAACAAGCATACTATATATTTAGATATTTATAGAATAGAACATATACAAAGAAGAAGAAAAGGTAAAGAAAGTGCCAGTTAGCCAGTTTTTAGATTAGAACAGTAATAATAAAGAATCACTAATTTATGTGAAACATTATGTAGACTATCTATGTATTTATATTATTATATATTATATGATATCTGCCTCTTTTGAGCAAAAACAAACAAAGAAAAAATGCAGATTTATGGCTTGGTGGTGTGAAGGCCGTACGTGTGGCGGTAAAAGCATGATCGTATCTTCACATTATCTTTCGCTGTGCTTGACTCGAGCTGGCACTTCCTCCCTATATCCCCCACCCTACCCACACCCACACACACCCCTTTCCTGGTCCATCTCCCCGCTCTCCCCGACTCGCGCCGATTCGTCTCCATCGTTCCGTCGCACCGGCCATGGTTAGTACAAGTTCGACTGTTCCCCGGTTTGCGCGAACCATGCTGTGATGTGCCCTTTAAAGTACGTGTACAGACTGAACGATTTTTCAATAAACAAAGCGCACTAAAAAGTCTGGACTACAATTTTGATAAGCAGCAGTCACTACACATAAAACGGTATATTTATTAATACAGTGGTTCCTAACCACGGTCTCGGTCACATGGGTACACAGAGTGGCAGCTGTGGCGAATCAAATCAGCTTTGACGCAATGTTACCTCTGACCTCAGATTACATCTATGATAAATACAGGCTAAAGCTCGTGTTTATTTAAAGCACACAAATAAGCACACAAATAGTTTCCATAATTTTCATTTATTTTAAGAATAAGGGAATCCTAAACCTTATCAATTGGTCTTGGAGTACCCATGTCCACAGTTAACTGTTAAATAGGCAATTAATTAGCTCAGGTGTGTTAGAGAATAGGGAAACAGGTTGGGAGCCACTACTAGAAGAGTTAATGCAGATGCTTTAAGGAAACATTCAGTAAGTATTACATTCTTCATTTGTGCAATACAGGAACGGATATTTCTGTTAAATGTGTTCTGATACAGTATAAAGCCACCTTCTCGGAGATTATCTGTACTAACAGCACCATCTAGTGGTCATATGATTCACTATCTATAATTTCTACTAGAGTAAATTCTTAAAATTGTGGGTTACACAAATGGGACACAGTCAAGACCTCCGGGTGTGGAAGCTCGGAAATTCTCTTTCAATTCATTAAAATATGTATATACCGATTAGGATATGGATCTCCATGGTTGTGGCTTTCAGAATTTGGAGCCCAGGTCACCAATACCTTATCATCGTATTTCGCAAATAATCCCTAAAAGTTTTTTTGCAGTGTGACAGGGCACATTTTTCTGCTGAAAGAGACCACTGTCATTAGGAAATAGTGTTGCCATGAATGGGTTAATATGGTCTGCAACAATGTTTAGGTTGATGGTCAAAGTACTGTAGGACCTAAGGTTTTCAAGCAGAACAATGCCCAGAGCATCACACTGCCTCCCCAGTTAAGTGATGAACATGCACCTGGCCAAAAAACAAAGTGATTCATCAGACCACAAGGGTTAGCATTTGTGGTTATGCAGTTATCTTACTTGGACAACTTTTAGTGGGTTCTTAACACTGCATACAAGGATACCAGGAACACCCCCTATACATACTGTATATATATACTGCTCAAAAAATAAAGGGAACACATAATCATTCCAGTCTAAGTCCAAGTCCATCACACTTCTGCAATATCAACCAGTTAGGAAGCAACTCTGATTGTGAAGCTTGTTTCACCAGCTGTTGTGCAAATGGAACAGACAACAGGTGGAAATGAGAGACAATTAGCCTCTACAACCCCTATAAAGGAATGGTTCTGCAGGTTGTGGCCACAGACCATTTCCCTGTCCTCATCTTTTCTGGCTTATTTTTGGTCATTTTTGCATTTTGCCAGTGCCCTCACCACTAGAGATAGCATGATGTGTTGTCTGCAACCCACAGAAGTTGCTCAGGTAGTGCAGTTCATCCAGTATGCCACTAATGGCCACTAATGTCAGAACTCAAATTGTCAGACTCCATGAGGGTGGTATGAGGCTCCAACATCCAGAAGTGGAGCTTGTGCTCACAGCCCAACACTGTGCAGGCCGATTGGCATTTGCCAGAGAACACCAGGATTGGCAGATTCTCCATTGACACCCTGCACTCTTCAAGGATGAGAGCAGGTTCACACTGAATGTAGCCGTTTGGGAAATGCTGGGTTAATATGCAATTTGTGTGAACAAATTATTTGTTTTTATTAATAAGTTAACTTCACTAAAACTTGTTAATAATTTCGTTTCTCTACATGAGCAGAGTCTGGAGATGCCATGTTGCACCACAGACTATCCAGAAGTTGACCAATGCCCTGAACCAGGTCTGGGAGGAGATCCCTCAGGAGAACATCCATTATCTGATCAGGAGCATGCCCAGACATTGTTGAGAGTGCATACAGGCACATGGATGGCACACACTACTGAGCCTCATTTTGAATTGTCTTGAGGAATTTTCACAGAAATTGTCCTAGCCTGTGATCTGACTTTTTTCCACTTTTATTTTGAGAATGATTCTGAATGCAGACCTCCATGGGATAATGATTTTGATATTCATTGATCATTCTTAGATTTTTTTTTGTCCTCGACGCATTCCACTATGTAATGAATAAAGATTTTCAACTAGAAGATTTCAGTCATCGAGATGTGGTGGATGTGTTGTTGAAGTGTTCCTTTTATTTATTTTTTTTGAGCAACATATTTAGGGCTTTACTTTCTTGCTCACTGACACTTAAAATTATTGTTTGGTATTTTAATCTAATTTATCATACAAATTTGTAGAGCTTCTTTCCCTTTAAGTTTTGTTTGGCTTTTTTCCCCAAGATTAGCTGTGCAATTGTAGAGATCACAGAAAAGCAGGTGTCGTAACATGTTTATGGCAAAAGCTGTATGACAGCAATAAATGGAAATTTTGGCAACAGGAGTAGACTCTCTGAGCCTCTGGATTCCTCAAGCTGAGACTGTTAAGAAAACACTGAAACTAGTGGTGGCCTGCCATTTACGTTAAAATTGGAGCAGTTATTTGCCCCCTCAAATTGCTATATTGCCTGACTCATCAACTCATTGCAAGCTTTAGACAGACCTATTTTTTCTGCTTAACAGGCACGAGATGCTTACACCCCTATTTGCTGAGCAATACTAACCAATCTGCCAATTTTGGGTTTGTTGTTTTTTTGGATTCTAGATTAGAGAGGAAACTATCTCCTAATATCCTGTTCTGTATTTTACACCTATCAAGTTATTCATGCTAGGCCACTATAAAATATAAAAAAATAAAACAAAGAGGGTGAAGATCATAATGATGAAGTTTATTATATCGTAGCAGTGAGAAAATACATAAAGTACTTCAAGTTCATCAGAGTCAAGAACACAAGACAATAACTGTTCAAACATTTAATACAGTTTTTCCTCTTTCTAGTTTAAATGATTTAAGTGTAAGAACTGAGTGTCTCCCAAAGGGCTGGGTGATAGTGTTTAGCTGCATGTCTTTACATGTTAATCATGGTCACATACACCTTGGTTTGGTACACGTTATCAGGTGTTATCACCCAAATGGTCGGGTGGTACTATCATTTAAATGGTAGCACGATCACAAATACCCACTATTTAGTGATGGTCCTTAATGTCCCTTAATGCTGCTCCCATACTATCAATTAATCAACATTATTCATTTAGTTCTAAACATATTGCTTTATGATACTTAAGCCTTTTTGGGAATGAGCTCTTTCTGATGTGTATCTTGGAGTGAAATCTGGGTACATACAATCTGTAATTTCTTATAAAAACCTCACCTCATTTTCATGCCTACTGTACAGTATATTCAACATGCAGCCTTGTTGCCACTGATGGCCAGATACATACCGTTAACAGGGAAGAACAATTTGTGCACATTTTTATGTTTGTGCTGCTCTGCATTTTCAGCTCCTGCTCACTCTCTAACTATACATGATTATGTCTTAGAGTTTAGCGATAAATGTTTTGCAAAAAAAATGCATACAAACTGTATAAGACCTATATATGGCATATTAATTGAAAGCTTTAGGTTTGACACTGTTTTTAAACAGTATGGCATCAGAGATAAAGGATGGCATGTAGGACAGAGGCAGCCAGAAGTATTTTGCGTCCCAGCCGGCAGAGTAGCGGGTGCGAGGATAGACAGCAGAGACAGCGTGTGCCATGCAGTTCACCACTTTGATCAGATCTCCATCCAGGTTCTTCTCAATCTTCTCTCTCAGCATTACTTTCACTAAAATAGGTAAGACAAGCTGGTTAATACATATTGTATTAATTCTGATAAGCATTTGGTAATTCATTACTAGGTTCCTATACAACAGTACATGGTATGGTTTGTGTGTTGTTTTCCATATTTTTTCAGATTAAGAAATAAGATTATAGTAAACAAGGCTCGTTTACAGTCATATGACAGTCACAATCAAGCTTATATTTTAGTAAGACAAGAACACTTCACTTTGCTTTTAGATTATGTTGCTCAATATCGGAGTAAGTCATGAGGTTACACAGCTTAAAATGTTAGTAGTAGTGTGTAATTACTCATTCTCTCTGTGTGTATAGCTAACCCTGATCAATGTAGTCACTTCCATAGTCATCCTTGACATCTTGTGGTAGTTTGTCCCACAGTTTCTGCAAACTGTCTTGAACATGCCTACTGTCTGCAATGTTTGTTTTGAAGAATCCTGGTTCAATGCACACTACTTTAACTCCAAATGGTGCCATGTTTAACCTGTTAAATTAGGACAACACAATATACATAAAATACTGGTTTGTACAACATGCTACATGCACAGACTGGGATTTAAACACGTAATCCTTAGTAGTCTACTTTGAAAATAAGTGTTATTTTCTTGCTTTATATCCAAGAAAAATCTATGGAATTTTACATAAAAACATTGAAATGCTACTTAAGGTCTATATTACATAATATCCAATTGTGGGATCAAATAATCAAAAGAATCTCAGCATCTAACAGCATTTTTCACCTACCTCAGTTCCTAAAGTAAGATAAATCTTCAGCAATTGCAAATGATTAGGACTAGGACTATTCAGGACAATCAACATTAATATATTCTCAAAATGTCTCCCAATATTGGAAATATGTCAGTTCTCAATCACGTAACAGCTAACAGGGAGGATGAAGAGTGGCACGTTATCGCTAGACACATGAATCAATCACTTTTAAGGAGTGTTGTTAAAACATGCTTGGATACTCCGGACCCAAGAGCAAGAAAAATATGTGGCAACATTAATAGTAATGTCAATAATATAAATGCATGATTCTGATTGCAGCTGTCTTATTGTACTGGCTTATTAATTTAATTAAAGCTTTGGCATGTCAGATGATGACCCACCTCAGGCAATCATTGAATGCCTCCACTCCAAATTTTGAGATACAGTATGGTCCTGAAGGTAAACATATTCTTCCAAGCACACTGGACATATTGACAATGCGGCCCTTAGCTTTCTTAATGAAGGGAAGCACACTCATGGTCACATCAATGACCCCTAATAGGTTCACATTGATCAAGTTTTTAAAGTCATCCACAACCATCCAGTCAATTGGCCCTGATGGCTGAGATATTCCTGCGTTGTTTACAACCGCCCAGAGACCTACATGGCACATAAACATACACCAACAAACACATACAAGATGAATAATGTTGCATTTGCAGAGATGATAATACTGGCTATACAAATGAATCAGGCTGTCTCTTTGCATACAGAGAACAAGAAAAAGTTTAATTGGTACATGGAGTTAGTTTAAATTGTAAAATGACTTATTTATTAGTAAGAATATGTACAATGTTTAGTTGAATAGCAGAATAAACGTCCAAAAGCTACTGATTAGTCAGCAAAATAATTAATCGGCTGATCATTCTAATAATCGTTAGATTAATCAATATATATGTCAAAATAATCAATTGTTGCAGCCCTATTTTATAGGTAAGAAATAAAACACTTTTGTAATTCCTTACCTTTCTCTCCCACCAGGGTTTTAATGATGGCTGCAGCCTTCCTGATGCTATCACTGTCAGTAACATCTAGGTGAACAGTAGAGAGTCTGGCCGAGCAGACCTTCTTCAGCTCAACCTCCCCTTTCTCTGTGTAGCAGCCAGCAATTACACAAAAACCCTCTTTGTGCAGATATTTGGCTAGAAGGTTTCCAAAGCCTGTGTCACACCCGGTGATGTACACATATTTCTCTGATTTGTTTGCCACTTGCTTCAACTCTCTTAACCAGCGGCAGGCATAAAATAAGACCACCAACCCTAAGATATATAGAAACATCTCTGTAGAGGAGATAGAAAAAGAACTTTTAGAAGAACAAAAACTATTTACTGTCACTTGCGTATGTTTTATAGTATTTTTCAAATATAATTTACAACATTTGGCAGCCCTTATCCATAGCAACTTACACTTTATTATTACATATATTTTAAGTAATTACAGCAGCAGACGCTTGATGAACCTGAGATTTAAATTCACAACCTTTGAGCAATGGTCCAATGTCTTAACCACTAAGCTACTACATCCCCATCATGTGATTGATGAAAGCTGATGGGAAGCAGTAATCAAACAGGCAGGTCTTAAAACACATTCAAACTCCCTATTGTAGAATGCAAACTCAGACTTAGGAGAAGAAAAACGGGATTAGGGTGTTGGAGCCTGTGAATTGTTGAAAGACCTTCAGTACCTTCTCTGTTATTAACACAAAGCAGTTCTCATCTGCATTCATGTGAGGAGCAACTGGAAAAGAAGAAAAAAATCTGATGAATGTTCCTCATTTGAGGGTGAACAGGTAAGGCTAATGGAATGGATAATGTACCTAAATTGAGATAAGAGGAAGAGACAATAAGAGAAAGGGCAGGGTACACTCTGTTAAACACTCTGAAAATGTAACTTTGTTATGGTGTATTAATAGACAATGTAGTTCTGGTACTTATTTTTAGTAAAAAAAAAAAAATACATTACTTACTTTAATTGCAGGGAGAGATGCACTTTTCCGTATCGTAATTTAACCGAACTGTTTAATCACAATAACCTTTCACCATTTGCAGCGACGTTTACTCACTTCTGTTTCTGGTTTCTTTCTGCTCTTTTATACAGGATGTGGTCTGTGAGGCTGCACTGTTGTTTTGTTTGTATAAACGAGTCGATTCTTCTTAAGTGAACGCTGGCGCCTACTCACATGCGTGTCACGGAAGGCATTGGAATGAAAAGTTATGTAATGGGAAGAGTTTTGGCTAAAATCTGAACTAAAAGGACACTAACTGGATTCTACTTTTACCCATCAGTAAAACAAAATGCATGAATGCTTATGCTGACTTTAATAAAAAAAACAAAACACTTTGTTTCACTTTTTTTGCATTTCGTAACAAGCAACGCAAAGTATATGCTATTTTGTTAATCAGATAATAGAGCAAGAATTCAGTACTGCTGATACCAGACAATAAATGTAAACAATACCAGTAGATTCCTATGTTGGTTTCTGTTAAACCTGTAAGTGAAGATTTTAGAAATGCCTGAAGTAAAAGAGATCTTTATTATAAATGGTGTTCAGTACACATTGTTGCTCATCAACAAGATTTGGAATATACTATTCATTGCATGTATATTATTAGCTTGTTTGCCTTATACCGTGGTTCAGTCCACCGCTACTCTGTGTGCATGATGTTTGCATATTTTCCCTGTGCTTTGAGGGATTTTTATTTTTAAATAAAAATATGTGTGTTAATCAGTGTGTGAGTATGTATGCATGCACTTGTGCCCTGCAGTGAGTTGGCACCTTGTCCAGGGTGTCCCCTTCCTTGTGCCCCGAGTCGCCTTGGACAGGATACAGGTTCCCTTTTAATATATTTCTGATATCCTCATGGAGAGCAGGGCAAAAAACAATGATGTACCCTGTGTAGCACTGAGCGGATAGCCTTATAGATTCACTGTACACAGTAAATATGACCAGAATGAAATGGCTCTTCCTTTGGGGCCATTTGGTTTCAGTACTTTGTAGATTAAACCTACAGCACAGATTTGTACTGGATTAGCCATTAATTTGACCTTCCTTTTACTCATAGTTATTAAGGTAGGGCATCATAAAATAAGTTCAATAACCTAAAGGCCAGTAGATCATTGCTTAATAGAAATATTTATGTGGTTATTACATAGGATACATGATTACAATTTTAGTAAATATATTTTTCTTTAGCTGTACCACAATGTCTTGTTTTATAAATAAGATTAAACATAACTCAACCCCATTTAAACTCTTAAACTCACATTTTATAATTTTATCATTTATCCCTTGATTGTTCGATTTCCACCTCTGCTGTGTGTGATGTTTGCATATTTTCCATGTGCTTCAAGGCTTTGGCATCTTTAAATTATCCACAGAGTGTGTGTGTGTGTGTGTGTGCACAGTTGTGTCCTACAGTGAGTTCCTTTTGCTCCAAATTGCCTTTGATAGGACACAGGTTCCCTCAACCCTGTGTAAACAATACAGAACATGGATGGATGGATGAATGGGTGGATGGTATTACTGTTACATGAATAGATGTACTAGATATGTACTTAACAGAACTGATTTAATCAGTGATTATTCCCACAACATAGTTAATATTAACATATTGACAGTGTGGCCCGTGTTTAACTAAAGAATGACTTTTGATGATGACGCTGACAGACGCTGATGTGGGTAATGCCGATTAACATTGTTCTAGTCATGTTTTGTAATGAGAAAGCACGCACTGTAAATTTGTCAATTAATATGAATAGTGTGGGAAATAATTTTAAGTATTCATGCATCTGAAATGTGTTTTTATTAAATTAATGGGAAATAACCAGGAGACAGCATGATTGAGTTATCAGGCTTGAATGATTGATTACATTTTTTGGGTTTGATTGTATGGGGTTTAACATGACACACAGGCCGAGTGGTCTGAGTGTGTTCGTGAGCAGTCTTGTCAAATCATATGGGATGGATGGTGATAGTCTTGTAGGCAATTTTCAGCATTGGGAAAATGACATGGGGAAAAAACATGCACTTTGGTAATAATAAAAAACAACAAGGAGAACCATGGCCTTGGGAGCTTACTCATGCTGCCTCCCGTGTCCAAATGGGCTACTGTATCTCTTATAAAAAAGGAGGGTAAAACCAGCTGCAAGGATGGGAGAGCCCTTATCTAATATTAAAATGCTGGGAAACTGCAAATTATAATGGTAGCGGTAAAAGCTACAAGTTAAAAGATAATGGTGTCCAAGAAAGTTCCCAAGAGAAAAAGAGCGGGGACTTCTCCCCACCTCAAGGGATCAACCCTATATAAGGAATGTGTTTAGAAGTGTATGGTCAGAAGGTTCATGCATGAGCGCCTCAATTCTTGTATCAGCTGATTACAAATAAAACCTTGTATCTTCATTCATCCGGTCTCTTGAATTGGCGTCTTTTGTTAGTCCTGTTCTGACGGAGCTTACAGGTCAGTGTGGAACTGGAGTCAGATAAGTATTAATTGATAGTCTTTTAGTGATTGATAGATAGCATACATCATCGAGCAAAAATATTATATCCACAATAGTTAGGCCAATGTAAAGATGTTAATGTGAAAAATACTGAATGGGTCATTCAGGGGGTAACTTTTTTCAACAATCATAACTTGTGCACATACATAGTCTATAACTCTCTACATTTGCTGTACTAATGGAACAAAGTTTTATTCTTTAATACAGAGAACCATGGGAAGATTAAAGCAATTGGCCAAGCCAGTATGATGCAATTTATGATGATGTATCAAATTTAACTGCCAAGCTGATTAATAACTGATAATGACAATTACCAGTATATCAACAGGTAGTCACTGACTGAGTGAGCAATGACCCCAAGGTATTTATCAACATGTCAACCTTTCTAACAGAAGTGAATCTTTAATTCATTGTTTTAAAAGATTTCTGATATCCAGAGCAGAGCAAAAAACTATGATGTATCCTTTGTAGCACTGAAGAGATTACAGATCCACTGTATACTGTAGATATGACCAGAATGAAATGGCCCTTCCTGTGGGGCCATTTGGTTTCAATACTTTGTAGATTAATCATACAGCACAGATTTGTTCTGGATTAGCCATTAATATGACCATCCTTTTACCCATTGTTATTAAAGCATGGCGTCATAAAATGAGTTCAATAACCTAAAGGCCATTAGTTTAGACCATTGTTTAATGGAAATATTTATATGTGGTTGTAACATCAGATACAATGTCATGTTTTAAACTTGGACATAAGGCATCATTCAACCCATTTAAATCTTTTCTGATGAATACCAGTAATAAAAACCACTAATAATTTATTTAACAAATATTGTAGAAAATACTCTTCTTATTTTGTTGACAGAAGTTTTCATGCTGAAAACCCAGTCAAGGCCTCTGTAATTTTTTTTTATTATTATTCTTTTTTATATATATA
>JAOTRN010000048.1:17294555-17313841 GCA_028566695.1 Bagroides melapterus
CACTACAGAAACTAAATTAATGCATAAGAAAATTAGGTCAATGTCCATTTAATCTATCAGTTGTTTAAATCTTCACTGATGGCACATCATTGAAGGGTGTGATAACTATGTAAGACACAGGATACCTCTGATGAATCAAACACCAAATTAAGCTTAGTATAAATCCTTAGTAAATGTGCGTGTAACGTGCATTAAAGTTGTACAGTCTGTCCTTCACCACATTTCAACTTTCATTAAGAGCACTTACCCCTGAAGGCCTTGGACTTATCTATAGCTTGACAGAGGTAATCTCTTATCACTCTAATAGTGAGGTAGATAGTCAAGGAGGTGTGTACAGGGCACTGATTGCACAAATCATCAAGTCTTGAGGAGCTGTAGTCACTGATCACTGACCACAGTCTGTACAGACACTCCTGAGAATCTCAGAGGAAATACAAAAACAGGTGAATTCATTTCTTCTCATCTATCTAATCACACATTAATATAATAAATTACAAAAGTGCTACTTGTATCTTGAACAGACAACATATAATCTATTGCCTGCCTTTTAGTGCTTGTTTGTAAAATCAGTGGAAATATTAAAACAATACAGAATCACAGAAAGTCAGTGCTAATGTATTTGTCATTGTCAGTCATTTTGTTAAATTTTCTAATTACCATAGGCAGGTTTTAAAGCAAGTATCAATGTGTAATTTATTTATAGTTATATAAGTTACTATATATTATTTACTATAAGAGTATAAGAAATAGATGGTCTATTATGAAACAAAGTAAATAAATATTTTTTGCTTAAAATAGTTATTAATACATAAAAATGTATGATTGCAATATGACTTAGCAAGTTTACTGCTCTACAGTTCACGAAAGAAGTGTTTTCAGGATTTATGACCTTAGCGAACAAAGAAAACGTAGCTATTAATGTATCCAAGGCTAGTTTGTAGTTAATTGTTATAGGTGGGTATGGGAAATTTTCAGTTCTGTTATAGAAGGTAAAACTCATTTGGAAAACAGAAACAAAACTAGGCTATTGCATTTAAAATCATCACACCATTTATTGATGATTTTCATAAAGTCTTAAACGTTGTGGCATGTCTTGTATTCAATACTGACTAATGCGAATAAGAACCGTCAGTAGTGACAAATCCTTGTTTATTGAATGCTGACCTCTAGTGGAAAAAGAATGGAATTGTACTCACTACATTTAAAACCTACGCACAGTCCTAAGAGGCCATACATTATTTATATTATTTATAATTTCTTGTATTGGCGTGCTAACGAAGTAATTTTCTCGTTATCTCGACATAACAAAAGTTTTTTGTCGTGATAACGCCATGATTTTCTCGTAATCACGACTTAATTTCTTCATGATCTCTGCATGTACATTTTTAATATGTAATGGTTTACTAAAATTTTAATGTATTCTGTTGATTGTACTGTATTCGTTTTAACGCTCGTTTATTAAAAATGTTCATTTTGTATTAATTTAATGTTCTGTGTTGTAAGAGCTTGCGAATGCTCGCTTTCCTCTTTCAGCGCTATTACCGCTAAGTATCTAAAAACAGCGCCCCTACAATATACGTGCGGCTAGTTTAACTGTGCTTTCAGCGGCTGGATTAACTGCAGTAGTGTTGCTATGTTGTTTCCGACGATAAAGATGCAGACATCACAGCCTTCTTTTAGTGTAGAACACTTATGTGGAAGTTAACAATCACTTGAGTCCCTGATCAACGTAAAAGCGCATACGAACATTCAAGATGCTTTACTGTGCTTAAACTGCCTCTGGACTAGTGATGGGAAGTTCGGATCATTTTACCGACTCGGACCTTTGAGTCTCGTTCAGTAAAATGAACGAATCTTTTTTCGAGTCATTTCGTTCATTCCGTTCATTTTAGCAAAATATAATTAAAATGCTACGTGTTACTTCCCTAACACATCTCCTGCTTACGCAAACGTTAATCACACTACAAACAAGACAAAAGTATAACGCTATAAGAAACAGACAAGATTAATTAATTGTTTACCTGGGTCTTTCGCTCACCTCTCCATCTTGTTCGAGCCGTTCATTTATCACGTTACAGCCCCATACGCTTGTGCAGCCTGAGCCTAGGGTAAACTGATGTGTTGCGCATGCGAGACGACTCGTTCTTCTTGAGTCTCATTAAAGATTCGTGAACGAATCGTTCAAGAACGACCCGTCACTACGCTAGACGCTAGACCATGTACGTATGCAGAGTTCATGAGAAAATTATGTCGTAATCACGATAAAACAACTTTAACGAGAAAACAAAGCAAAGTAATAGTACGTGGACAGAACAAAAAAAGTAATAAGGACTTCCAGTTTCTAAAATCTTGTCCAACAAAATTGTACTTTGTTAATAATTAATAATCCAGTACAAACTTTAACTGACAGTTTTGTTACAGCTTTAGACTTTTTGTTTTGTGTTTGTGTTATTATCTTTTGATAATATAATGTTTTAGCATGGATGAACAAAAATGATTTAACTGTATGTCTCATGCAGGTCTTTGTATCCATAGGGATACTGGGGTGACGAGTGAATCACTGAACATGAAGAAAACTAATATGAGCACAGATCATGAACAGAGAGAAATATGTCATGATAAAGGTAAGGCATTTTCATTTCCAAAGCTATATTTATCTTTAAATATTATTATAGAATATTAATACATATAATCTCTTTTTCTTGATATATATGGCAGCCACTGAAAGTAGGTGAGTAAGAAGCTTTTACTATACATGATGAACTTAAGTGAACCCTGTCTAATACAGATTTGTTGTGGGGTTCAACAAAGGGCCATTATGTATTTCCCCAAAGTCAAATGAAAAACAGTTTAATGGTACAGATGTTTGACAGTGTAAAGCTAATCAATGCTAATAAACATGTTTTAATCTTCATGTTTCAAGAACTGGGGACAAAAAAGAAGAGAATGGCCTGACTGTTGGCTTTTTCCAGTTGTTTCGCTTTTCCACATGGTTAGAAGTTGTAATGATGGTGTTTGGAGGATTCTGTGCGCTCGTCCATGGTGCTGCCTCTCCTCTCATGCTGCTAGTCTACAGCATGATGACTAATACTTTTGTAGCCTATGAGCTAGAGATTCAGGAACTAGCTGATCCCAACAAAATCTGCATCAATAACACTGTCACCTGGATTAATGGGACTGTAGTGGAGCAGGGAGATAATACCACTGTGCAATGTGGGTAAGTGATGTATGAAATAAAACAAGTTGATAATAATTTTACATGAATGACAAATTAAACAGATTATAATATTAAACTGATTTTATATATATTCTTTTACACAGTGTAGATATTGAGGCACAGATGACCATGTTTGCTTATTATTATGTTGGCATCGGAGTGGGTGTGCTAATTCTTAGCTATTTTCAGGTAAAAAAAAGAAAGCATATCCAGATCATAAGGATAATATTAATATGAATATTATTATTATAATTATTAATAATAATAAATATTAAATATTATTATTTTTGTTGATGTTGTTTTGTTTTTGATAAGTACCTTAATATACCAGTACCTATAAATCTACAGTAAGCATCTTCTCTCTATTTCAGATTGCTCTGTGGGTCTCTGCAGCTGCAAGGCAGACGCATAGAATTCGGAAAACCTACTTCAAGAAGATCATGAGCATGGAAATTGGATGGTTTGACTGCAATTCTGTTGGAGAGCTGAACACAAGAATATCTGAGTAATTAAGACTTGTAAAATATATACTTTATAAAAACACATTTAAATCAGAATTTTTCCTATAATATGCTAGAATGTTCAGCATTCAGAAATAGATGATATAGATGATGCCCATTTCCTTTAGTAAGGTTAAGGTTACAAGAAATACAAAATAAAAGTGATTCAATAACTACAAATTCAGGCTAAGGAATCCAGAAACAAGGAGTGAAAACATCTGTGTCTAGGTTTATGGCTATACAAACTGAGATTTTGTAAATCTTTTCTTGATTGAAAAAAATTGTGCCTTAGAGAAACAGAAAAGAAACATAAAAGAAGGTAAATATTTAGTTAGGCCTCAGTTTTCCAGCTGCACTTGCATGACAAAAGACAACCTTCATGACAACATTGTCTGCATTCTTGAAAGAATAACTGTATCAAGAATCTATGAACCATGAACAGGGGATAAGAAATCATTGATACTAGTGCCAATTTAATGGTTTTGGCCCAATTCACAAATAATGTTTATTTCATGATGTCACAAACCACATAACACAGAATTATCACCATTCAAAAGTGATGAGGCTTTATCCAATATTTTTTCCATTTAACATCTAGATCATTTTCTTGTCATATAACAAAATGATCTAAATGTAATGTATATGTATATATTCTGTGTATTTTATTTATAGTGATATTAACAAAGTCAACAATGCTATAGCAGACCAAGTGGCTATCTTCATTGAGAGGATTTCTACATTTATCTTTGGTTTTCTGGTCGGTTTCATTGGAGGGTGGAAGCTGACATTGGTGGTGATTGCAGTAAGCCCTCTGATTGGATTGGCAGCAGGACTCATGGCCATGGTCAGTCATTATTGTTTCAACACCGTCTTTACGCAGGTCCATTTTGATTATCCTATTATTGACATTTGAAACTGTGCTTGCAGGCAGTTTCGAGGCTGACAGGTCGTGAGTTGCAGGCATATGCTAAAGCAGGTGCTATAGCTGACGAAGTCCTCTCTGCCATCAGAACAGTTGCGGCATTTGGTGGAGAAGACAAGGAGACAGAAAGGTGTGATATCTCATTGTCTTTCAAATATCAAAGTTTCACATGACTAGCTTGTGGTAATCTATGATCATCCTTAAACCACTGAATGAAGCATAACAATAAACATTTGACAATGGAATGAAAAGTTTGTGCTATCTCTAGATATGACAAGAACCTTGAGGAGGCTCAGACCTGGGGAGTGAAGAAAGGAACGATCATTGGTGTATTTCAGGGTTATCTGTGGTGCATCATCTTCCTGTGTTATGCTCTTGCCTTCTGGTATGGATCCAAACTTGTCATTGATACTAAAGAGCTCTCTCCTGGAACCCTCATCCAGGTAGGAGCAGTTCATTATTATACAGGAATACAAACCCACATTCACACAGGCAGCAATTTAGCAAAGGCAGTCCACCTAGTTACACGTTTTGGGAGCTTATAACAGGTGGAGTAAAGGGCTAAAAAATTGCACATACACCATGAGCACCGCATATATATAGCTCCGATGGTTGTATTTTATTTCTGATGCCCATTTATCTTTTTTAATTGATCACCAAGTAAGGTCGCTGAGAGTAGAGGTTTTGTGAAAGACAGTTTCAAGTTGGGAACAAAACACAAACTGGAATATTATTTTCATGTGTTGGTGGATAACCCAAAGAAAACCACTGCAGGCAAACATACAAAACATTGCCCACACTGTAACTCAAATTCAGGATCAAACCCAGGAACCCCATAGCTTTTCAAGCAGCACTGTGCCACCTTCATTAATTCAAATGTGCATGTAAAAACTTGTTTTTACAAAAAACAATTCATTAATTGTACTTTCAGGTGTTCTTTGGTGTCCTTATGGGAGCCATGAACTTGGGTCAAGCCTCTCCTTGTCTAGAGGCCTTCGCTTCTGGTCGTGCTGCAGCCAGGAGCATCTTTGAAACCATCGACAGGGTAAAAGACACAGTGACACAACCTATAATTTATGCTCACAAAAGGAGTATGGTACAACTTTATATGGTGATGGATCTCTAACAAAATCTCTGTTCACACAGACCCCACAAATTGATTGCTTCTCTGAAGAAGGGCACAAGTTAGAGAGAGTGAAAGGTGATATTGAATTCCACAGTGTTCAGTTCAACTATCCTTCTAGGCCTGATGTAAAGGTTAGTCACCTCGATTTTTGCCTTTTTTTAACATCGCTTTCTCAGCTAATGCAAATGATCAGCTAAAATATAAATGACAGTATTTATATTACAGTGAATTTTTTATTTTTATGTAGATTTTAAATGATTTAAACTTAGTGGTTAAAGCCGGAGAGACTACAGCATTTGTTGGACCTAGTGGATCTGGAAAAAGTACAACAGTCCAACTCATTCAGAGATTTTATGACCCTCAACAAGGATTGGTAATTTATCTCTGTTTAATGGATATATAGATGAGTAATTATTTCCTTGAGTATGTATACAATGTTTTTGTGATCTGAACTGTCATCATTCTTAGGTCACTCTGGATGGGCATGACATTAGAAGTCTGAATATCCAGTGGTTGCGTTCACTCATAGGCATTGTAGAGCAGGAACCAGTTCTCTTTGCCACAAGTATTGCAGAGAACATCCGCTATGGTCGCCCAGGGGTCAGCATGGAGGAGATTATACAGGCTTCTAAAGAGGCTAATGCTTATAACTTTATCATGGACCTGCCACAGGTTTGAAACCAATCACACATGACAAAATCCAAATTAGTAAGATAACATTGTATGTGCAAAGGACTAAACGGATAGTGAGATACTGGCTAGATACAGTATGTATTTATTTGTTTTATTCTATGTATATATTAAAATAACACAGAAATGCATTGAATTTTTTTTAATATATTGTGCATTGTTAAAAGTAACCTTTTTTAGCTTTACAGCAATACATTTGTGTTATAAAGTATATTTAATTCTGTTTTGTAAGGAAATAGGCTAGTACTTTTTTCATGACATGCCTATTTCATGATACAGAATTTTGATACACTGGTTGGAGAGGGTGGAGGTCAAATGAGTGGGGGGCAGAAGCAGAGGATTGCAATTGCTCGAGCATTGGTCAGAAACCCCAAAATCCTTCTGCTAGACATGGCCACCTCAGCTCTGGACAATGAAAGTGAAGCTGTAGTACAGGAGGCACTAGACAAGGTGACAGCACATCTTCAACGATATCTATGGGTTTTTTTTCAGTACATTTGTTGCAAATTAATATTGTTTTGATGTTGACACGTTTTTATCAGGCCCGAATAGGCAGAACCACCATTACTATTGCTCATCGTCTGTCTACAATCCGTAATGCTGATGTGATTGTGGGATTTGAACATGGCTGTGCAATGGAGCGGGGTACACACAAAGAATTAATCGACAGACAGGGAGTATATTTCACTCTTGTTACACTCCAGGAGCAAAGAAGTGATGCATCCAATACCCAACCAGAGAAATGTGAGTAGGCCTAATATGACTGTTGCTGATGTTGTTGTTTTTGGTAGTATTGCTCGTGTTGGTGGTGGTATAAGTCTCTTGTTGGTTCTCTTGAAACTCCTTTTAGCATCTGAAGCCAGCAATCTTGAGGATGATAATATTGAGCACATAACAAGTTTCAGCAGAATGAGCTATGAGTCAAGTTTAAGGTACAAATGAAACACGTTATTTTTTAATATTTAAAATAGCAAAAATGATTTGTTTAGCTTCCTAGTGGATTATATTCAAGTATAAATAAAAATAAATAAATAAATCTAAATGTCTGCAGGCAGTCTTTAAGGATGAGGTCACAGTCACAAATGTCAAACCACTTCATGGATGCTGTATCTGGAGAAATTAAATTTAATTCAGACAACATTGAAATGAAAGCATCGAGTGAAGAAAAGGTATATAATGAAAACTGTAATCATTTTGACAAGAATTTCTACATTTTGACATGAGCACTAAAATATGATTATTATTATTACAGAAAATCGATGATGATGTGGAAAAGCTGTCTGAATCAGCACCAGTGGCTCGAATTCTAAAGTACAACCAGCCTGAATGGCCATATATGTTGTTCGGGTCTTTAGGAGCAGCCTTAAATGGCTCTGTCAATCCACTGTATGCCCTCTTATTCAGCCAGATTTTAGGGGTCAGAGACAATTTTAATTGTTTGCAAAGTACATTTAGAATTTGTTGTAATTTGTTTTGCATTTGTATAAATAAAACAAATGGTGATATCACTCTTATCATTTGCAGACATTTGCTATCAAGGACCTGGATGAACAAAGAAAGCAAATTAATGGCATTTGTGTTCTCTTTGTTTCTGTGGGAGTTATGAGTTTCTTCTCACAGTTCCTACAAGTATAGTTCTTCTGGCTTTATTATTTCTGTACAAATATAAGCATATAGCTAAATCTGGTCATATGAGAATCATATAATATTTGTTTTATTACCTCATAAATTAAATCTACTGTCTAATGGAACGTGTATGTATATTTTGCAGGGGTTTGCCTTTGCTAAGTCTGGTGAGCTACTGACTCGCAGGCTAAGGAAGATTGGTTTCCAGGCCATGCTTAGACAGGAGATTGGATGGTTTGATGATCCTATCAACAGCCCAGGAGCACTTACCACTAGACTGGCTACTGATGCATCCATGGTGCAAGGGGTTAGTAAGCCTTTCAAATGATTTAGTTGTGTGAAGAAAGGATTAGGTAAGCTTGACCTGATTTGTGCATAAATCAGTGTAACAGAGACCCCCTGGTAACATATGCAATGGCCATACATTGTGAAAGGATGTCACCAGTATGGCTTTATACAATGTACTGCAGGTTACAGAAAATAAAAAAAAAATCATCAATTATAATATCCTATCTGTTTCAGGCTACAGGTTCTCAGATCGGCATGGTTGTGAACTCTCTGACAAACATTGGAGCTTCATTTATCATTGCATACTACTTCAGCTGGAAGCTAAGTTTAGTGGTGACATGCTTTCTTCCTCTTATTGCCCTCTCTGGGGTTTTCCAAGCTAAAATGCTGACCGGATTTGCTAATGAGGACAAGAAAGCAATGGAGGTGGCAGGGCAGGTAAAGTAGCAATAATGTGTAGTGTTTACACATTAGTCACAAGAAAAGTGTGTGAAAAGTGTTGTTAAAGATACAAAATAGTTTTATTTATTTTTATTTATTTAAAGGTTTTCTTGGTCATTTCATAAATCCATATTCCTTTTTTTTTTTTATAATATTAATGTTTACTCAAGTTACTCAAGTAACTTTGAATCTATCTGATACTGCAGGTATCCAGTGAAGCTATGACCAACATCAGAACTGTTGCAGGCCTAGCTAAAGAGAAACAATTTGTGGATCTGTATGAACAGCAGCTGGAGGCACCCTACAAAGCATCCAAGAAGAAAGCTAACGTCTATGCCATCTGCTTTGCCTTTTCCCAATGTGTTATCTTTATGGCATATGCAGCCTCATTTAGATATGGTGGCTATTTGGTGAATTATGAGGGCCTGCACTATGTGGTTGTTTTCAGGTGAGTTCAAATAAATATTGATGAAATATGTGGTATAGGTCATAGGCACCGAAATATTGTAATCAGTATAATCAATTGTTGTTACTGTTTATTACGGCTATGTGTTTAATCTTCCAGAGTAATCTCTGCCCTTGTAATCAGTGGCACAGCCCTTGGCAGAGCTTCATCTTTCACTCCAGATTATGCCAAAGCCAAAATTGCTGCTGCCCAGTTCTTCAAATTACTTGACAGAGTCCCTAAAATCAACACTAGTCAGATGGAGGGAAAAAGATGGGTAAGAAATGAAGAACCTATATTATACCTATAAACACACAGTATATATGGATATCTTCTATATATAAGTTGTGAGTTTATAGGTATAATATAGGTCTTATTATGCCATTGGATATATGTGTATGCCTATACCATATAGCTATGGTTTTAATGTTGGTTCGCCCAGTGCTATTATAATAACCTCCATTCTTCTGGAAAAGAAGCAGAGCACAAATTCTCTATTCACAAAAAGAACATTAACCTGCCTATAAGACAGGGTCCAAAGCTGCAAGTAGAACGTACAGTATTCAACAGCAATGGACATATTACTGGAAGGCAATCATTAATACATAAAATTAAGAATAAATTAAATGTTATATAAGCTTATAATGGTTGGTTAATGATATTTTTTCTTCTATTACTATAACAAAACAGCGTCAGTTATGGCACACATCATGTTCTCCTGATACAAATTATTTCACCCTTTTCTTGCCAGTCAAATCATACCATGTTGTAATCCATAATCTTATGTTCTCTCGGTGACTGTTGCAGGATCATTTTAAGGGTAGGATCGAGTTCAAAAACTGCAGGTTTACCTATCCAAGCCGGCCTAACATCCAGGTTCTGAGGGGACTGGAGGTTGATGTGAGTCCTGGCCAGACTCTTGCTTTTGTGGGCAGTAGTGGTTGTGGCAAGAGCACAAGCATTCAACTTCTGGAAAGATTCTATGATCCTGATCATGGCCAAGTGGTGAGATGCTACAGTTACTCCTCACCAAGACCTAGATCAAATTTTGTATAGACTATTCATTTTGGATATGGCTTGAAATATTTCAGAATTTTGTAGAGGTTTTTGAGATTAACAACAAAATATTTGAATAGTTGATTGACAGTTATACATATTTATTTTAACAGATGATAGACGGACATCCATCCCATGAAATTAATGTACCATTTTTGAGGTCACAGATCGGAATTGTGTCTCAGGAGCCTGTGCTTTTTGACTGCACAATAGCAGAAAATATTCAATATGGTTCTAACTCACAGTCCATCACCATGGAGGAGGTTATAGAGGCTTCCATGAAGGCTTATCTGCATGAATTTGTGATGACTCTACCTGATGTGAGTACACTACAGTATACAGTATCCCCTTTATTCAAATCATCTTTATAAAAGCACATTGTAAGATATGCCACAATTTAAGCTTCTATTAATAATTAAAACAAAACCAAAGCTCTGCTACAAATGCAGTGACATGAACTAAAAGTTTAACAGTGAGAAGAAATGTGGAAATAAAAACAACACCATATTGACAGAAATATGAGACTCAGGTTGGAGCACAGGGTTCCCAGCTGTCTAGAGGACAGAAGCAGCGTATTGCAATTGCTCGTGCCATCATCAGAAACCCAAAAATCCTGCTGCTGGATGAGGCTACCTCTGCCCTAGACACAGAAAGTGAGAAGGTACGAAGACCATTTCCAAACTAATAGTTTGCATATTTTTTATTTTGCTTTATCTAGTCTACATTACTTATTGAAGATAGAGATCATCAGCATACAAGTGATTAATTCTAACACAGTTAACACTGAAAACGTTCTCATTCTGCAGACAGTACAGGCAGCACTGGATGAAGCTCGATGTGGCCGAACCTGCATTGTCATTGCACACAGACTCTCCACCATTCAAACTGCTGATATAATTGCAGTGATGTCTCAAGGCATTGTCATTGAGAAAGGCACACATGAAGAGCTTATGGCTAAGAAAGGGGCCTATTACAAGCTAGTTACTACAGGTGCACCCATAAGTTGAAAATAATTCTATAGAATGGTGAGGTTGACCTTTACGTTAGATTAACTGTGCACTAACAGGTTGTGTGTGTACTGATCAACTGTCTTTTACCACAGAACACTCAGCATTGTATTATATTCAGCTTATGGACTATGTGACATCACTGGCACATTTCCGTTTCTCTTAATTACTCGCTATTTTCATATCAGATGCGTTTGGAATAGAGGACAGAGTGCTCTTTGTTTTCTCTTTCTGGTACACTAAATTTAATTGTCCTGTTGGGACATCATTTAATAAAACCTAGAGGATGTTTTTTCCAAATAATATGTAAAGAAAAAGAGAGAGCCTGTTTATGTATTACTATTTTGACATGAAGATATATATGGAGTATAGTGTATAGATTTATTGCTTAAAAATTAGACAATAGCTTTGGTGCAAACATATAAGGTATGGCTTTGCACAGCATAAACAATATAGCAACCTTAGCAATATATGAAGCTATCCAGTTATCCAATTGCTCTTTTCTCTTATGTCTTGTTAGGTATCTATTTTCTATTTCTATCTATTTGATTCTTTTGACTGAAAACTGGTATTTGAATTAAACTTGCTTTGTAAATAAAACTGTTCTTATATTACATTCAACTATTTCCACATTCATGACAAAGCTCAAACACATAATATAGCCTATGATGTTGCTATAGGCTTCATGGTACTTCATTGCATGTGCATATTTTTTATTCTTGAAGTTGGCAAGTTTCAAAACTATTAGACATCAGCCGCAAAATGAACTATTGCAAGATTTAAGCCATGATGAAATTAAGTGAATGGTATGCTATCCCTAAATGTGAGAATAAACACATACATACACTTTTCTGTAGCATGGACAATGAAACATATCCTTTGGTATATAAAAAGAGTACAGTACAGTCAATATAGATAAAGATAAAGTCACTCAAAAGTTATCTTGATTAAACACAAATTCAAACAATTCTCTAAGTATTATCCAGATAACTGGATAACTGATTTTCCCTCAAATAAACAACAAATGGAAAGTGAGCATCTGTAATGAACTGCCGGAATCAGATTCATTCATTCATTCATTCGGCAGATTGGGATCCATTTCTGGCTTTACTCAAAGGCAAAATAGGCAAAACAAGACCTGATCGAAATACAGACACAGGTTGAGACAGAAAAAAAAGGCAATCATCAATACAGACAAATACAAAACACGAAAATTAGGAAAAAGCAGTTAAAAAAAACAGGCAATGGTCAAAAACACTACAGAAAACAAACGGCTTGGTATGCTCCATAAAGACACAATACTTTGGTCTGAAGGTGGCGGGAACGTGGTTTAAAAGCCCTTACAACCTGGAAACGTCCTCTGACACGGAAGTGATTAGAACACTGGCGATGGCTCCCTCTGGTGGTGGAGAAATCGGACTGCAGAATAATTCGTAACCGCTTCAGTAAATCAACTCCTAAATTTATATTTTGCTTGGAAATTACGTGGATAACTTTGAAAACAATGGTAAACAAATAATAATATACTAATACTAATATCCAGACTAAACAAATGAAGAAAAGGAAACTCATGATGCCTGTGATTGTCACCCTTGGAGGCAAGGAGATGAAAAAAGGAGCTGCTCTTTCCATCCATGAACTTGATGTGTTTCCTCAGGTAAAGAACAGTCACGCACATTAATATCAATTTCACAAAAAGACTAATAATCTAATCTATGAAAAAAAGGTAGTATTGGATATTTCAGTAAAAACATTACAATGTGGTTTCAGATACTGTAAAAGTGCTGAAAGTGACATGTATAAATAAATTGCCAGAAGCTTAAACTTTTTTAATGAAGAAAAGAAGGACTAACTTATCAGTACTAGAAAGAAAAATCAATCAATAATAATAATAATAATAATAATAATAATAATAATAACAATAATAATAATAATAATAATTGTTATTATTGTTGTTGTTGTTGTTGTTGTTGTTATTATTATTATTATTATTATTATTATTATTATTATTATAGTTATGCAATATAATATACTAGTCAACATTTGAAGTGAAAAAAACATTTCATCAAAGTGTGTGGGGTACAGTGCTCTTCACAGTTGAGTCATGGGACTGCCTAGGCGTAGGATGGTCTGGCATCACCTTGGGGAGAGAAATTTGCCACAAAATGTTGTACAGCATGATAATGGTTTGGGGGGCATCTCAATGGGTGGAAGAAGAGAGCTTGTCATCGTTAAAAATGGCAGCCTGGCAGGCAAAATGAATAGCAATGAAATCCTGAGACCAGTTGTGCGACTGTATGCTGGTGCAATGTGGCCAGATTTTGTGCTTATGTTTGACAGTGCCTGCCCACATTGAGCAAGGCTGGTGACAATTCTTGGAGGTGGAGGGCATCTCAAGGATGGAGTGGCCAGGCTGGTCACCTGACTTAAGTCAAGCGTGCAAGCATGCCAGGTCCCTCCAGGAACCTGTGTGGAGTCGCAAACAGCATTGATGATATCCAGAATTTCTAAAACCTCATCTCATGCTTGCACAGGTGTTGTGAGGCCATGATCAATATCAGAGGTGGTAACAGTGACTACTGACTGGTTGTGTCAGTGCATAAGGTTTGTTGTTTCTTGTTTATGACTTGTATGTCACGTGTTAAACCATGCAATTCATGTTTGTTTTACAGTATGAGCTCAGATTTTTTTTTGATCTGCTTTAACATGTGCAATAACATCTTGTTTTGCTGAACTGGAAAAAGCTTTTTTTCCTGTTTTGGTCTTGCTTCAAGCTCTGACGGTCTGATGCTCCACACAGTGTGACTACAGTATAGTACAGTATTGCATTGCAGGCAATAATGTTTAAGAGACATTTCCAGAAGTACTGAACAACCAAGCACTCTTGCCTTCACAAATGTGTGACAGGCCACTTCACACCATGTGACAAACAATCATGTCTGGGCACCATCAAGTGATGAGGCATGAAATTCCATTGATGGCAACATTGAATAATAGCAGACTTGCGTGTTATACTTGAATTTTGAGCAATACCTTTTCTTATTTTAGGACAACTTTGATGAACTTTTTGAATCAATTTTAAATGTTTTCTAATGTATTTCTTTACAAAAAATGCACTTTGTACTTCAAGTTCTTTTAAATTATCCTTAATCTGAATCACAAGGTTATTTTGTAATGGGTATCCTTACAAAATGTGGCTTAAATTGTTATTCGAATTTTTATAATAATATGACAAACTATTATACTACTTAAACAGCAATCAAAGTATGACAGATTAAAACAAATTTATTTGAGCATATTCCATCACACAAACATTTTATTATTAAGTGAAAAAGGTTAACCTATAATAGGCAAAAAGACTAGATATGTGGGTATAATTAATTTGAGAATTAAAAAGCATTTATTAAGCAAGTGTCTGAAGGCATTTTTGGTAAACTTCAACCACACGACTACGAAATATTGTTTGGCCAACACACAAGTTAATGGTTGTTCCAAGGGAGTAGAAATAGCTAATAATGACATAAATGTAAGCATATAATTCAGTGTATTGAGGGATTAATTCATCCACTACAAACCATACTAAACAAACGAAAGAAAGGAAAGTCTGAATGATGCCAGTCTTTGTCACTCTCATCTGTCTTTTGACATGATCAAACGAGACTCTGCTTTTCTCCATGCTTTTCATGTGTTTCTGTAGGTAGAAAATTGTTGCACAGTTTGATGTCAACATCACACAAACACAGAGCAATAAGTAACCAGACCGTAACCAGATGTTTACTTCAAAAACAATTTTCAGTGTATCCAATTTAGCATTCCCTGTTTCATTAAATTGACCATATGTTGTATTGAAGTAATTGTCACACTCATCCACAGTATTTACTACAGAACATGTAATGCCTGAGGAGAAGCCAAACAGGAAGAAGATTTTATCAGCTATCAAAGCTGAATATATGAAGCATCTGATGTTCCTCTTCAAACAGATAAAGAAAGAACATGTAGCAGGAACAATCTGGCAGAAGTAGAAGACATTCAGCCATAGGGATGAAGTTATACTGGTCCTCATACTAAACAAGGCCATTTGCATTACAATAAAATAATACGTAAAACTTTGGAAAACAGTCATGATTGCACAGATCAAGAAGGATATGTGAAGAGTGATGGTGCATCCAAGAAGTGTTCCCAGCAAAACATTAAGTGGTTGTTTCAGACGCCCTGTTCTTTGCTGTGGAAAGAACATGCAGAACACAAAAGATCCATTTGCAAAAAAGCAGATAAAAGAGACAAGAATCATCATGAAATTCAAAGGTGAGTAATCCATCAGAGTAGTGCTGAAAAAATTCAGAGCATCCAACTTTTATCATTTGTCTCTATGAACTACAAAGGCTAGCTGTCTGTTATATATTCTCACTGCATGTCAGAAGTCCCACCCTCAGAATAATGTATTCACGGTTTAGTGCTCACAATGTTTTGTCTGCTAACACCTTACATGAACGGGGTCTAAATTAAGGATGCAAATAAAACGTAATTACCGAGTATTATTTTATTATTGGAGGTCTGAAAAGTAGGTCCTCTTCACCAGTCCATTCAATATTTCCTGCTTAACAGCCCAATAGATACATTTAAGTTATTTTATCCTTACAAAGCCAAAAATGGTCCAGCATGCTCTTTCTTCAAAACCCTTATCACTCCTCGCACTGTACGGTACTCGGAGCTCCCAGCACCGCTTATCTGGTTCCACCATCTCTCAGGGTAAAAGTTAGGTATCAAGACTATTTTACAGTATGTTCTGGCACCGAGGTGGTGGAATGAACTTCCCCTAGATGTCTAAACAGCTGAGTCACTGGCCATCATCAAACAATGAAGGTGCAGGTGAAGACCTTCTTCTTCCTCAAACACTTCTAGCACTTATTTTCCTGTTTGTTTTATGTGTATATTTAAAAAAGAAAGAAAAAAAAAAACTCTGAACAGAGTTTTAGGCTGATGGTAACATAAGTATGTAACCTACTGAACCAGTGTTGATGTATCCATTGATAAAAGCACTTTTGTATGTATTATGCCAATTGCTGTAAATTTAAATGTACTTCATTCTAGAAAAATGCATTATATTGTCATTTCTCTTCTTGAATGAAGTTTGTTTCTGTTAGAAATTTAATGCACTTTGAAATTCAACTATTACCTATCTCAATTAACAAGCAGCATCTTCGTATATGTAGTATTTCCTAGTAGAGTATATAATATTAATAGCAAAAGAATAACATTTAACTTTCAACAAACGTTTGAACAATTGCCCACAATTCAATACCTCTTGTTCAAACACAATTAATCACTTTCTGCTCTTTCTGCATTTACAATGCAAATAATTCACAGTGGTAAGACTCTGATTTACATTCCATGGTGCCTGAATTAATCCAGTTACTTTTACAACTTTTATTAGCTTGACTCAGCAACTCTTAGTACATAAGTTTGGCCATGATTGTTATTTTTTGAATTGTTTTAGAGGCTTAGCACAATCAGGGTACAAATCATGCCATGGTGTATATTCATTATATTTACAGTGGAAGTCTATAACCAGCTCAGAGTTATTAGGCAACTTATTCCTTTCAAAGTCGTGCCAAAAACTTTTTGTAAGTTCTAAGCATTGTTAATTTTTTTTTTTTTTTTTTTAGTAATAATTTATTATATTATTACTATTATACCATATATAAAATACTATTTTATCTTTTTATTTTTTTTAATGGTAACATGACTACTCATGCTCTGATTACTCTCTAGTTAACATTATTTGGTGTGTGATACTGTATATGCTGTCACAGGTTTTACAAATGCCGAGGGTAGATGTAGTGAGATTTATTGTTTGTAAAATCCGAAGTAAAAATACAGAGGTTTAGGTGTGAAATGACCAATTCAGTTTTTAAATTATAATGGAAAATAACAGCTAACCAGGTCATAAAGATTTAACCAGGTTGGCTTGTATACAAACTGTGATATAATTGAAGAACTTAATGAAGAACATAATGAGTGTACTGTAGTTTTTAAGAAACGTATTTGAGTATTTGGGATTTTGATGAGAGGAATATGAATACTTCCTAATCCTTGCACTTTAAGGCAGAATAATGACTAAAGATTCCAAAGTTTTTTTATATCCCAAAATTATTCAAATGAAATTATTCATTGCAGGATTACCTTTTACAAGAACACGAAGCCAGGGCAGGAGCATTAAGGCAGAAGGGCAGAAAAAGGGTTTATCAAATAAAATCTGTCAATTAGTAAACGTTATGAAATCATGACATAAAATTAACTTTCGATTGGTTGGGTTAAGTGTTAAAAAATGCAAATTCATCCTTTGACAAATGAATATACACTGTAGGATTGTTTTCAGTCTTGCATGACAGACCTCAGCACGTCCACAATATTATGCAAATGCACAGGGCACAAAATGAATATGATGTACATATCCTTAAAGCATTAAGTAAATAATGTGGATAGCCACCAAGTGAAATGTTTGTTTTTGCTATTAAAATGAATTACATTTTTTATACACTAGACAAAGTTTTCATTAGTTTTCATTTCATTCTAGGGTAAAGAAGTGAAAGAAATGAACATAGAACCATGGCAATGCAGCATTACAAAAGAATAGCAACCTGAGCACAGGATTAAATCTGACACAATCTGTAAGCAATCTTTTCCCTGTTCCCTCATTTGTTTCTAACATATGATATTATTTTACATAAGGTACAAATTTATGTTTTGTATTTTTACAGTGATCAGAGTTTGATGGCTAAGAGGTTACTTCCTTAAATATAGCGAGGGGAGGAGTATAGGATAAATGTCACAGGTTTTGTTTCATGCTTTGGACAGAAATGATGAGCTCTGGTAGAAAAATTAATCATTCTATGATAATAATTTTCATTTTTGCAATGTTAATGGTTTGAATGTATACTGCTAGAAAATATACTAAATATTCAAAGTACAATGTACTAAAATACCTACTAAATTGTCCTTAACATAGACACCATGATGTTGAGCTTTAAATTTGCATTATTATTAACCCAGTATACTGCTGTTCTAGTTCCATGGACTCCCAGCAGAAAGATTTCAGAAAAGTGCTAGGCAACAACAGCAACTGAAAGCAGCATATAAAATTCATGGACATGGCGATTAGTTAGCCTTATTTTGTGTTTCTTTTCAGATTCACATGCCTCTATTACTCTGTGGCATCTATCAGTTGAGATTTCATCTTTAACCATTGAGCGATGATTTATGGACATATGTTTCTGGTGGCTCTTTTACTCCAGATGTAGTCTGTCTCCACCATTCTGATGTTTCTGAAAGAATCGATTCTTTGAGCCAGTTCTCTGAAGTTAACTTCAATATCAACTTCAATAGATCAGACTTGAATATCTAGAATTTAGAATGAAGTATGTGACTCTTTAATACCTAAAATTGCAACCATTTCTGCAGTGCCTCTAGTACTATTCTGGTGAAGACTGTTGATGAACACACAAAGCATGAAGAAATAGAAGAAAATATCAAATATTGAGCTAAATCACTGTCCACTACCATGAAAGAGGTTATAGAGGTTAAGCCAGGAAGGCTGCATGATGAGATGCGTCTATGTGATGTGAAAAAAAATAAAAATAAATCTTTTATTATGGACACATTTATAATATTAAAAGATCATTTAAAGAAGCATAATGGGCTGACAGTTTGTCATTACTCTATGATATATAGATCCTTGCATTCTAATATATTACAGTACTTTATCTGAAACTCTTCCTTAAATACTTCACTGCCTCCTGATGCTGATGTTCTCAAGTCTAGCATATTAGCCCAAATAACCAAAAAAAATGATTTTACCAGTATGTAGATCATAGCCTTGTAGAGTGTGTCTTTACACTTCAGTCTTTACACCAGAAGATCATGTCTGCACCTTCTCATTCATATGCTTGCAGTACTGTGTACCTATCC
>JAOTRN010000048.1:17349596-17367341 GCA_028566695.1 Bagroides melapterus
AAATGAATAAAAAAATGAATGGCTGACTTGTATACAAAAATGTGTAGGCAAGAAAGATGCAAAGTCAAATATTATAACTATTTACACTTTACAGACAATTCTGCTGTCTTTGTTTCAGATACACGAGAAGCTTAGGCAGGGAGTTCACCCTTTTGCAAATCCCCCCACTGAGCAGCTGTGGGTCTGCCAGTGAAAGCGAGGCCTGTGAGGATCACACCCCAGCATTTCCCAACTATTAGTTTCATACCATTTGCTCCCATGGCATCTACACTACATGAAGCATGAACTCTGCAACCCTTCTGAGTTACAAATCTTACAGTGTGACAAAACTAACACATTATGTTTTTACACTTCAACATGGAGTGCAATCTGTGAGTGTTTGTACTCAGGTAAACTGTGCTTCCCTCTTTATAGGAATCTTTGTCCGATCTAATACTATAATAAAGTACAGTGCTCATCTAGTGTTTTACACACTTTAATTGGATCAATGTAGTTGGTGTTCATATTGAAATAAATTAGTAAATGCAAATGATGTAGTTATAATTCCTATATGGTTCAAATATAGGTACAGTGTACAGTGCCACAATATCAAGAATATAATAATGCGTAATTGTCCAATTACATACAAACTGCACTGGTAAACTTGTCAGTTCTCCATCCCAAGCACACCACACATCATGATGCTTGTGCATGTACATATTTGATTTCCTCTGCTTTACACCTAAACACACTAATATAAATATCTACATCAATAATAATAGGCTTAATGACAGAGTAAAGCAAACTTTATGTAGTGCCTGCACAGGGAAATCTATGCATTAATTCATGGGGCAATCGTGTTGGAATGCTTTCAGGGTGATGCCAGAAAAAAGCTTATACCTCTGATACCAAGCTAGAAACATCAGCAATACTACCTTTTCTGCTATTAAGAAATCATAGCGTAGAGCATCTCTTGTACAAATGGCTCCCAGCAAGAATACAAAAACAAGGTACAGGAACCACCTGCAAAATCCAGCAATATAACAGGTCTACACTGAAACAAACACTGAAACAGCATGAAAGTGTTATCTGAAACTGTGATTTAGTTATTGAGTGGTACAAGTATTTCATTTTTACTCAATTATATAGATAAGGTGTCTATAAATTGTGAATCACATACGAGGTGAACACAGCTGCCAGGGTCCCCAAAGGTATGCTGTGCTCTGGCTTATGAAGGTCTGAACTCATGTTGAACCCTGCCATCACACCTATACAACACAAAGACAGAGTTACTACACACAAAGTAAATGCAGGAATGAAAAAAGAAGTAGCATCCACCATCTCATTCATACATGCCCCATTTTAAAATGGTTTATTTGTCTAAATATAAAGTCAAACATTCCTCAAAACCTTTAGATATTCCGAAACACATGAACCTTCACCTTAAACCATGAAATCAGAATAATCTTTTCCTCATCAGTCACCACAGTTTGTCAATTAGTTATTGAATTATAAGTAAGAAACAAAAAAAAAATAATAGGTGATGTTAGAGCAAATAAGCAACAGTGCGGAGGTGTGATGTAGTCCTGCACAACACAGTGTTACTTTACTTTTACTTTTTTAATTAAATAATGAAACAGCAGATTTTAATCAGTTTTTGTTGAGGAATGCCCACATTTCCTGTGACAGAAAACCCTGCTGTCTTTTATGAAGCACTGACACCCGAGACTCCTTACATAAATCACAAGTAAACATCTCCTTACAAAAAGCTTTTCAAAGTTTACCATAACTATAAACCTTTTAGAGGACATCACCAGGTTGGAACTGAATGATAACTCTTGAGAATTATTCTATTTGTACTAAATAGCCAAATATGATCACCTGTAGCAGCAGGAAAGAAAACACCAAACACGGTAAAGAAAGTTTCTCCAGCTGTGTAGTTAGGCAGAGTGTTTGTCCGTAAAAGATCTTCAGAATAGCCAACAAATCCATGCTCTGAAAATACAATCAGGCCAGAACAATGTCAGCACTTTACAGTAAATCATTACAAACGTATTCAGTAATTACATCCTTAAACATTACTCAGTGATCCATGGCAAAAGCTTAAACTATTATACAAAATATGCTTAACAATGGTGCTGAGGTCTAAAAGGCATGCGGTCATACCCTATTCTGTTCTGGGATTCTGTTTTATTTATATTTTCTGTATTCAAACACGAAAAGTCTGCACTTGATTTCCCACATAAGCATTTTACAGTAAGAAAAGAAAATCTTTGTGTAAGATGTGACCTGATATTTAATGGGAGTTTGACACCAATTAGATACGAACAATAAATGCATTTCTCAATACATAATAAAACCTACGGTAGATCTTTCATTCTGTGATATGAAACATCTGACCAGCTGGAGCAGGACTTTTCTGTCAGCATGGGCAGGGCTCTGAGTATGTGTGTGTGTGTGTGTGTGTGTGTGTGTGTTTGAGATATCATTGTTGTGCTGAGCAGAAGAGGCAACACTGGTGCCTGTATGCATGCAATGTAGTGATGCACACAAACAATAAATGACCAGGAACAATAATTGTCAAGAAAAACACTTGAACACTAACATTAGAGAATGAATAGAAATGGACAACAGGTCTCAAGACCTAGTGTTTCTGAATGGGGCACAAATGTTACCATGTGCAATAATAATAATAATAATAATAATAATAATAATAATAATAATAATAATAATAAAAAAGTACTTATACAATATAGAACGTGAGAAATATCACCTGTACAGACTATGCACCCAGAGAGTGAAAGCAATTTGTAGCACTTGGCCATGAATGTGCATGGACCATTTCCCTCTCGGTTATCTTGTGATGGGAAAGAATGTGTTCTCTTGGATTAATGACATGTTTTTCAAAAAGGAAGTCACCACCCTTTCAGAAGCCCTGCCTGTTCCTAGCCTTCCAAGGCACAGCTCTTAGGAAAGTACAAGCACCAGAGCAACAGAAAGAAAATAAAATCAAGATCAAAAAAGAAAAGGAAGTATTATATAATGATCCAATAGCCACACTTCATGTGGCTGAAGTAATTCTGCAGTATTTCATAGAACATATATATAAAAACAGTAGCCATGCAGCCATGCATTCTTGTCCAGCTTTTTTAGAATGCACATCTAATTTTCATTTTATTTCGTTGGTCTTATATGAAGCAAAAAAAAAAAACGTCTTTTTTTCCTAAGAGGAGGCGCTAAAGAGTAAGATCCTTTTCAACATCATTCACTGCAATGCATCATGCAAATTGTTGTGAATTTACAAAACAAAGTCTAAAACATTTCATAAACCTCCACTTATATTAAAATATTACATTAGTTTATTGCTATAAAGATGACAATTTCAAAGGTCAAATGAAGTTTAATAGAAATATTTATTTATTCTCTGTATCTAATATGAAAATATGTATTTTCTAAATTATATTATTAAAATATATAAAAGTTTTTCAGTTTATCATGTAGGATGAACATAAATGCTTAATATTAATTAAAGCATTTTTATTCACATGAATCTAAATGTATGTATAATTAATAATTCTGTTTATATTGTTTAAAAATTTGCAAATTGGAAATTCACTTATGCTATTTATTGCATATATGTTTTTAAAGGCATATTAAATTCTAACAAATCATCACTGTATCAAGTCAAATCACATGCTGTAAATAATCTTACTGAGAGGGATTACGTAGAGTAACAGTATATCCTGTGGCCATAACATTCAGAGCATGATAACTCACATATGCTCTAACCCATACACCACAACCACAGCCTCTAGCCACACACACACACACACACACACACACACAAAATGATAACAGAGCTGTCATACTGCACACTGCTATTTATAGTTGTAGTCCTTCTCATTAGAAGTCATGGAAGTGATGATTTGGAGGCTTCAAGCAAATAGTTCAGATCTCCTTCCTGCCTGTTCTTTTGTCCCAGGCCAAATATGTGGGTGAGCCCGGTTAACACCCTTAACCCAAAACCATGAGCGCATACACGTTTCCTGTCCAAACCGGGGCGTTGCAAGTGTCATGCACGTTCCATTGCAGAAGCACATTCTGCATACCAAAGAGGAGATTCACAAATAAAATACAACCAAAATATAACTCTAGCCAAAACTAAATACATCACTGACACTGAGCAGGAATGGTTATGAGTCATAAAATGTTTTAATGTAGCCAATACAATAAAAACATCTTAACATCACACAAAATGGGGCAGTATAGCGGATAATTTTTTCCCCTCAAACTGGCCTCTAGAATATTTGTGCTCATTGCAATGGCATGAAATCAAGAAGAAATCTCAGGAGGACACCACTCATAACATATCATTTCCAGTCTTAACATTATAAGTACTATTCAACATAATTGTGATTAAGTTGTTCAATGCAGGTAGCAGAATTAGTGGTATACAGAAACATGTTCAGGTCACAGAGCATTTTCCAGAAAACATTAATTTCTATGCTTTTAGGGTCATTCACTCAGAGACCTGACTTCTGTATCAGGATCAGTAGAAACTGCTTAGTCTGTGGTGTGTCCGTGTTGGCCTTGACTGTCTGATTAAAGTGGTTATCAAATTGTAAACACATGCACAGCAGCTCCCTTTTCCTGAGACTGGCAGGTAGGCCGCTCATGTGGCGCCCGGCATGGGCCACAGAACAAACTGGAGCCCAGCCAGTAATGAGATCACTCCACTACCATACAGCCTAATTGGAAAAAGCTGTACAAAC
Source organism: Bagroides melapterus (assembly GCA_028566695.1). Lineage (NCBI taxonomy): Eukaryota > Metazoa > Chordata > Actinopteri > Siluriformes > Bagridae > Bagroides > Bagroides melapterus. The sequence continues at coordinate 17,354,348 of JAOTRN010000048.1, forward strand.
CAGAAAAATTGTATTCCCTATACCAACCAAAACGTACACTCTGGTCTCAGGCTCAGCTGCTAAAAGAGTTAACTGGAAGAGTGGGACACGTGCAAGTGCGCAACAGAAGCAACAGTAGCCGTGGACAGCACTACTCAAATTCAAAGATTTCAGCACTGTTTTGAATCCAACTTCCGTAGTTTTTTTTTATCCTCCTGCTCAGATTTCACTGCAGCTCAACCCACACAGTAAAAGAGAGAGTGAAAGAAATATAGAAGGAAACTAAATCATATTTATGGAAGTCTTTTCTCCATTCTAGACAGGAAGTTAGTAATCAAGAGAACAGGAAGAGCTGGGACGGACTTCCTGAAGATCCAATGTGAGAGAACATACTGGCCCCATCCTTTAGAGCTCAGGCCCTTCCTGTACACAAGACTTCTGAATAAACATCACACAGGACACATAGAAGCCTTTCAAGTCAATTTAATTGTCAAAACCCTGTCCAATATGTGAAAATGTAAAACAGAAATAATGACAAGGCTTAAAATAGTCTTAAAATAATAAAATAATTAAAGGGAGATTTACACTTTTTCATTTAAACTCATCCAGCGGTATTACACAAAGTAAAAAAAAGAAACTAATGCAATCATGTTGGCTGTCTTTAAAAAAAAAAAAAAAAAAAATCAAATATCTGTTATCGGTCGCAGTGGATCTGGATAATTGACAGGAAAATTTGGAGCGAGAGAAGAATCGATTCTGCACTATGCACATTCATTCACATGTAAATGCAAAGTTCACCTATTTGCATATTCTTGTGAGGTGGGATATAACCCATGTTTGCTCATGATGTCCCAGAGTTGCCTACTTACCACAAATGAAGATGTGAGAATATTATTTTTAAGAAGGAGACTGTACTATGCTTAAAACATTCAAGGACTAAGTCAGCAGTGAGGCAGGTGTTTATAAAAGACTAAGGTCTGTTAGGTGTCTTGCACAAGAGACATAAAATATATAACGTCACCAGAGGTGCAAAGACTGAATCAAAAAAAAAGAAAAGAAAAAGGAACAGGTTCAAACAGATTAAAACCTACAGAGCACTCTGGTTAATAATAATAAAAATAAAGCGAACAAGGAACAGAGTTTTATATGAAGTATATAGTACGTAGTTTCTTAGCCTATGATAGCTTGCCTGGTTGTGTCTGTGTTGCGCATTCAAACTGCCCCAGTCTTATCTCAAATTAATATTTTTGACATCTGATATTGTGCTTGAAATGTAATTCATGCGGCTTATAATAGCTACCCCCAAAGATAACCGCAAAGTTTTGTTTATTTGTATCCATCAAGTTTTACTGTGTCAAAGTACATCAGCAATATGAATAACATTAATAATTAAATGCATTGAATGCAATTGTACATGTGTTCATGGGTGTGGTTGAGCTCCCTTTTCTGTTCCGTTTCTGTTCTGTAGTTTAAAACTGAATACGTAACTGCCAGACACAAAACAAAAAGCAGAGCAGAGCAACTCCAAGTAACCTCTGCTTTCTGTTTGATGTGGGTGTAAGAATAGCGTACACTTGAGTTGAACCACCAAAATTTATGTTAACAGATTACAGTTTACATCCAGGAAAGTATTTAACAGCTAAAAACACAATTAATTTATTTGGAGTACTTTTTCTTTCTAGGTATAGCCCTGTTTCAGGTCATTTACTACATTTAATGTCAGGAATTTCTATTCTCACATTTTATATTTACATCTCTAATTAATGTCTTCTCATTTCTCAGTATCATGATTATTGCGGCTTTAATTCATTGCTAACTGTTTAACCTGTTGTGGAACTTATTGTATACATTTTACATCTAGCTCTTTTGTAAATGAGCAAACAATAGTCTCTAAAAGAGTAAACCTCTAGAAAAGGTTTGTCTAGAAAGACTCTAGAGTAAACTTTGTAAAACTAACAACTGGCCAAATTAAAGCCATCATTCTGCCCAATAAATTCAAGGTACTGATTGATTTCGCATCCAACACAGAGAAAGTAACAATATAGCAGCTCCATACTGACATCTACTGGACTGAACTAGTTAAAGTGCAGCAGAGGTCAAAGAGTGAAAAACTAATACGTAAATAAAAGATGAATGGGTGAGAAAAATTTAGCATTTTCCTACTGGGGTGCATGTAAAAACATAGCAGTCTTCACATAATTAGATTAATTCACAAAATTATTGCTCTAGCTCGCAAGTTCTGGTATTTGATTGAATTAAACTATTTATAAATACATATCTGTAAACAACTGCCCATGGAGATCAGAGTCAATTCATATAAAAATAATACTTCTTCTCTTGTCCAGGGCTTTGATACTTGATGCAAAAATCTTGCAATTTAAGCAAATGACTGCAGTGCTTTTTGGCTACTACTATATGTCTCACATACCTGGATCCAAATGGCTGAAGGTTCCAATTATAAAATCCAGAGTAGATACAGCAAGGATGGCCAACAGGACGAGCTGCAGCCGGATAATCCACTTCACTCCAGCCAGGTTTATCCCAAGCAGTGCCAGGAGGACAGCCACAGAGATCCCCCGGACAGCCCAAACACTCTGCACAGTCAGCACCTCGGCTATGGACTCCGCAAAGCCAGTGATGTACATGGCTCCAGCCACACACTGAGAAAATATCACCATGTGTTAAACGTTGCTATTTTTGTCCCCTCACAGATGTGCCACCAAGATCCTCTCACCTGCCCAAACACATAGAGGAGTCCAACAGTGCCTCCAATTCTTCCTCCAAGAACCATGGAGATCATGGAATATACACCCCCATTGCCCACAGTACACCGTTCACACACACCCACACCTGAAATAACTGTCACCAGAGCAACCAGCACAACCAGTGACACCAGGAGCATGCCCAGCAGCACCCCAGTGTTACCCTGAAACAAAGCTTTAGATTAGTTTTGACATAATTTAAGAGAGTCTTTCTGTTCAAATATCATACAGAAAAATTTTAATGATCCATTGTAACGAAAAATTGGTGCAAAAAAAGACATTTTTTTGTCAGTTATAGCCAACCTTATAAATATGTCCAGAAATATGCCTTTATTTATCTAGGTACATAATTGGTTTGATGCTTTTTCTAACCCTATTACTATACGTCCTTGGAAAGTATTCAGAACATTTACTCTTTACAAAATGTAACGCCATAAGCAGAGTAAAAGGTGACGACTCTACAAATCATCAAAATGTCACCCACTACAAGCCATCCGGTGCGGAGAAAAAGCACTACTCCAAAAATGTTGATCATGCACGTTGTAAAGACACCATCCCAGGTGCCAAACAGGACAGGCTCCCACACAAACAGCTGCACCTTCCACCATGGCTGCGCATTCATATGAGAGCCCTGCATAAGGATACAAATATTGAAATAAATGTTTAAAAAAAAATCAAACTGTGCTTTTCCTTATTGCTTGGTGAAACCATCATAAGTAATAAGTATTTTTTGTACCTTGTTTTATGTACGTTTCACCTGAAAACCTAAATATAGCATACTATACACTTTAGAGGGACATAATTGGACTTTAAGGACCACTAATGATAGCTAATGATAGACCACTTTGATGGTACCAGCCAAGTGACAATACAGTTTGATACATTCTATTTAGGACGTAAGGCATATATCAGTTTACAAAGCTATACTGCTGCTTCTGTTCTTTTTAAGAAACGTTTTTAAATGTATTGACTGTTCAAACATCTGAGCCACTTGCTGTCTTTAACAAACACTAAAGACCTACCTCTTCACCAAACACTTGGATTAGCATACATTTATTTAAAATCCACTGACGTGTATTTTCTTATACTACATGTTCCCACTAACTATGACACAGTGTTTTCTTAAACCCTGATCTACTGAACTAGCATAATGATGTCTAGTTAAGGGTGTCTGCTGAATGATGTAAATGTAAATTAACATGAAGCAAAAACTCTACCTGGGCATTTTCATGAAATAACTCCTGAACGTGTGAGCTCATGTTGCCTCCTCTCTCAACAGTGGAGCATTTTCCTCATAGGAAGCTGAGAAATATCACCAGTTCTGGCTACTTTACCACCTGTAAACACAAGAGGGGTTAAAATGTCTTTTAGTGCACCTGCTGAAAGTTAAAGACTACCAAGGCCGAAAACATTTTTGGCAGAGAATTACAAATAGACTAATCACTAGTCTATTTTTGATAAACAGTCACATGACTGTATGCAAGCGTTGACCACTGTTAAGGAGTCAAGCATTTACCCTATTAATCCTCAACAAAAGAACAATATTCTATATCGCCACAGCTTTTATATACAGTCTTGTTGCTAGATGTAACGAATCGCGATAATCCATTATACACACCCTATGTGAAAGTAAACCTGTTTCCTCCATGCCAGTGGTTTTCTTAAATGTTAAAACTCCCCAGTTAAACGATAATGCTTCAAAACGTTCAGAATTTACTAGAAGCGTCACCTAGGTAAATATCAGATATTATACCTTACCTGTTGGTCCCGGATGCAACAGGTGTGCACGTATGTATACTAGGCGTGTGCGCGCGCAGGTTCGCGTCAGAAGTACCTAAAGACGAAGTGTTAATCGAGGTAGATACCTGAACCTCACAAAAGAAAAATGTGGTGTTTTTTCCCTTCGTTTCACCAGCCAATATAATACGAGTTAACTTTTCTAGTTACGTGTAAGACGCAATCCCCTCAGGACACGCCAAACAGCCCGCCCTTCATGAAATATAAACCATTTGTTGGTTTTTGACTTACACATGCTGTTTTCAAGACGTTAATCCATCCATGGTCCATCAGTTGTTAATCATCATACATACCAGAAATATTTCAAATATACTAAATACATGACAGCTTCAGTTCAAACGCGTTTCGATGTCGCTGCTAACAGCGTATGGCATGGCTTTCACTCCTAAAATATATTAATGCTACGTGTGCAATAGTGGGACGTCATTAAACAAATGTTAGAGTTGGGCAATGTTAAAGGTGTGCTCACAAGGAGAGCATCAAACACCAACACACTTTCCGCTAGAAGCTGTAAAGAGACACTAAGCTATTATAATAAAATGGAACAACTAAGACTGCGAATATTCCCAGCTATGTTCTGTGAAGGATTAATTGTATATTCAGTCAGACATAACACCCCTAACGCTGCCCACGAATTTCCACATGTTCCTCACAAATACACATTAACCAAGCAATCAAGAGCACAATCAAGTACAGTTTTGCTGGTAGTTGAGACAGCAAATTTGTGGACCTACAAGGGTCTGTGTGAAGTTGTGACACCCTATCGAAAGATAAAATTAATAAAACTTGCTGTTCGTTTGTCATTGCGTGCACTTATAATTATGGTGACGTGAATATATCACAGTGACATCATTCACAGAATCATTCAGGTAAACAAACACACACAATGGGCACATTATCAGGAACACTATACTATTAATGGGTAGGTCCTCACTTTTATCTCAAAACAGCATCAATTCATAGTATGAATTTCACAAGTTGTTGGAAACATTCCTTTAAAATTGTGTTTCATGTTGTCATCATTGTATCTGCAGACTTTTCAGGGACACTTTCATGCTGTAAATCTCCCATCCCAGCAGTGATCTATTGTATTCGGATTTAGTGATCTGCTGGAGATCTGTTGGAAGTAGCCATTAGAAGATGGGTATACTGTGGCCAAGGAATGCACATGGTCAGAAACATGACTGATTGCTATTAACAGGCCCACAGTGTGCCAAAATGAAACAACATTCCCAACACCATTACACCACCTCCACTAATCTCAACTGTTGACACAAAGCAGGTTGGATTCCTGGACTTATGCTGTGTATTCTGTTTTCCATCTGTGTTCTTGAGTGGAAATCAAATTTCACCAGACCATGGCAAGTTATTCCAGTCCTCAGCTGTTCATTTCTGGTGAGCCTGTACCCAGTGCAGCCTCAGCCTTCTGTTCTTGACTGACAGAAATGGAACCTGATGTTGTCTTCTGCTGTTGTAGGCCATCATTTTACAAAAGTACTGAAGCCAGCCCTAATAATGAGCTTGATGAGTGTATATAAAATACCTCAAAAATCAATTTGGGACAGTGTTCTTCCATCAAAAACAAATGGGGATAGTTTTATTTCTTTTTTATGTGGAGACCTGACAGGCATTATCTGGAGAATTATGTAAAAATGGTCTGAGTGAATCTGCTAAATGATTCAATAGCTACATCTAAGCATACAAAACACTCAGAATTCAACACATTATGTGGGGATATCATTGGTATTCAGCCAGGTATGTTGACAAAAGGAAAGACTCTGTTGACTCTGTGTATTGACATATGGCAGGAATCTACTGTAGCTTCAGTGCAAACACTACAGTGAAGTGAAACACACAATTATGAAACACAATTATTCACAAAATGCAGTAAGGAGGGGGATAAATTTAAATTCAAAAGCAAATTCACACCACTGAATTCTTCTGCTGTATTTCAAAGGATACACACAAGATACAATAAAGAAAAAAAATCCCTCTAGATTCTATACATCTTATTGCATAAAATGAATGGTGATCTATGGAAATCAACTTGATATCAACTTGATAATAGACATGTCTATAACTAAGAAGTTCAGAAAGCATCACTGCTTAAGAACAGTCGATTGTATCAATTTTAACTTGGGAAAAGAAACATATCCATTAATATAGATGCTCCCATAATTCCAATGTATGGGGTGGGGGTCAGAATTAATTAATTTAACTGTCTGCATCAGTAAAAGAAAATATTATAATAACATCAAACAATATCATACAAATGTAAATGAAAAGTGTTCTCACTTCATCGTTTTGATTTGAGTGACATCCTGAATAATTTGAAACCTGATGGATTTTAACCCTGGAACTAACATAAAATGACTTTGTGCTTAGAACGTGCATCATATATGAAGCTGATGTCTGTTGAGTGCAGAATTATGAATCTGCTTACATAATGCAAGAGAAATAGAGCTATGAGGTTTTCTGACATAAAATCAAATAAACTGCTGTGGTATTTTCAACTTCAGGAAGTAACAGAGAGAAAAAAACTAGTTCCTATGAATCAACAGTAACATGAGCAGTGTTCACTGAGGCCAGAACAACAGGATTATGCAGATTGAATTAACAGAGTACATTCATTTAAAAATCTACTAAAATATGACCAGTTTCTGTATCTCACTCTTAGCATACACAAAACAAAATGTGCAGTTCAAAATGTACAATTTATATACATACCATGGATATAAAAGGTCCACATACCCCTTTTAAAAAGGCAGAATTTTTGTGATGATAAATAAATGAAACGTGTGAAAAAAATATTTAGACCCTCAATGGGAAATTACAGCCTATAAAAAATAAGTTAAAAAGGTTCAACTATTTTGTGGAACAATAGGATTAATTAAAAAAAAAAAAAAAACCCTTTCATACTTGTTGATTTGGCTGTATTCAGGATGAACCAATCACATTCATGTTCAAATTCGTAAGTAATAATAATGCAGCTGTCAATGAAATTATTATTCTTATTATTCTTAACTTCAAATACAGATCATCTGTTTCTATAGGGTTTACAAATCCTGGTTTCATTTGACTTCAGATGCCATGGTTAGCAAAAAACAAAAATACAAAACATCCGTAAAAGCCATCAACAAAGAGCACCCCTGTGACATCAACAAGGAAAGGAAGTCCCTCCACAATTTCTAAACGGACAAGGAAAAACTTACCCTGGATGCTGCTAGAGATCTAGTTAGAGAGCTACAGGTATATCAGACACAATGTCTCAATCTTTCCATGTCTGGACTTTGGGGTAGGGCAGCTACGGACACAGGAGAAAAAAGAAAAAAAAAAAAAGAAATCACCCCAAACCATGTGTCAAAATGTGTTATGGTCTAATCAGACCAATCCCAAAAGGTACGTTTGGTGCATCATCATATGTACACTAAACCCTAAAAAAACCCAAAAACCCTAAAAAGGACTGGGGTTTTTAATCAAGGTTGAGGAAAAACCTGTATAGCTACCAATATCTGTCAATTTTAGTATAAATCCTTCAGATGTCATGTTTTTGAATGTACAGGATATGTACACATGATGCCCCATAATTTGATGCATCTTTAATGTTTTGGCAACAATGATTTCAATTTGTACCATGCTGAGTCTATAAAGATTGAGTGATGTAAAATCAAAAAATTCTTCAACAAAATATTACTTTAGGATTGTGCAGACTTACACAACTAAGGTATTGTTTTTTTTTTTTTATTTTCCCCTTTTTCCCCCTAAAATTTGTTTGATTGTCTTTCACTTACTTTCTATACATGTAATTTCACAGTGAGGGTGAAAAAAAATGTTCATTTTTTTTAAATCAGAAAAATGTTAATTTAACAGGGGTGTGTAGACTTTTTATATCCATAATACAAACTTACAAACAAATATACAGATTACGAGACACATCTGACAGTCAAATAGGGAATGTTTTCAAAAGAAGTATGAGCTGAAACAGTAATTTATAATAAAGATCTCTTTACAATGGAGTTCGAATTTGGTCTGTAGTTTAGCATGGCACACCTGTATTCTTTAAAATCCAGCATGCATGAATTACAGCTTAAGGACTTGGGAACTACATTTCAACACACAGAAAAAGCGAAAAATCAAAACATACAGAAATTATAAACAGGCAGGATGTTGATGTGATTCATTTTTAGATGTATGACGTACATTAATGATAACTAGGGTTATAAATACTAAATAAAAGTACCAAAGATCAAAGCCATGCACCATTTGTTTCATCAAACAATGCAATGAATACATGAATGTCAGTTTAGTGATAGACAAGGCAAATTTTAGTTCATATTTCAAACACAAGGATTAAAGTTACATGACTCAACTGTAATTTCCCAAATTTGTATATTTGCTTGTTAACTACCAAACACACAATAGAATGACATAAAGACATCACCAATCTCTGACCCCATGAAAGATATCCATAATTGTAATGCAGAAATTGGAAAATGTGCTTCAGGAAAAAAAGAGCAATAAATGTCATAATTCAGGCTGGGATTGCCCCAGTTGTACTGAAAGTCTCATGTATAAAGAGCACTGATTTTGCCCATATAGCCTAAGTGCAACTGTAACAGTTTTGCTAAATTTTAAATTAATTTCCTTAGGTTCAGGGTCATAACTAAACAAAACATTTTTTTAAATATTTCACATATACACAAAAAGGCACTACATGCAGGAAAAAACTTTTTAGGTAAGCCTACTTCATCAGCTTCATTAGAGAAAAATACAACTTTAGGAATGTACTTATATGTTGATATCTTTATTGAATACCTCATGGTGTATGTGAGGTATACTCTCCCAGCAAAACCTAAATGAATTATATCTCATAGGGCCATGGATTATTAGTTCCATGGTTGATACCTTTTTTGTACAGAAAATTAAGGTGTCAATCAAGAACCTACAAATACACCAATGTATCGGAGCTGCATCTAGCTCCAATATAATTTAAGAGCTTTTTTTTTTAATTAATATTACCTTCATAGTGTTGTGCAAAAATATCTGAGAATTATATAATTTCATTATATAAAAATTATGAATTCATGAGCTTACATTGGAAATTTAAGAGCTTATCTGTAAATTCTCTCTTAGAGAGACTGGTTGTGCAGTATGATGTGCAGAGGAACTTACTGAAAAAAAAAAAGAATACAGAAAAGTGCCTTTACATGTATACAGATGTTAAATGAGTGTGCTGAACAAAAAAAAAACTTCCTAAAATGATTCTCATCCTGCATGATTAAAACAGCGACCAAATACAAAGAGAACATCTGGAGTTCAAATGCTTGCCATGAGATGAACATCCAATGTGGTGCTGCTTACATTCGCAGAGCAAGAGTATAAAGTGCTTTTAAACAAGTAAAATTTTAAATAGATTTTTTTTTAGCCAAATGTGTGGCTGCTTGTGGCATCTGGAGAGGAGCTCATTTGAGTTCTGGTTTCAGTAACATTAACAAGAGAGAATTCTGGAAAGTCTGACCCTCCATGACTTCTTATGCTGACCTGTCCATTGGAAACACTAAATTGCGAAGACAGTCCAGATCGGGAGGTCTGGAACTGAGATCGGAAGTTCTGATCAAACGTCGCAATCTGAAAGGTTTGAGTAATGCCCTGAGTGTCTGACTTCTTGGGGGACACCTGCTCCAGAAAGTCCTCAGTTGGTGACACTGAAGAGGGGTTGGTTTCATCACCTGAAAATGAGAATGAGTGTTGGGAATCAACTAAAAGACCAAAGTGAGGTTTGTCCAGTCTCAGAGGAGAGTTCATACCTGATCGAAACCGACTAGGAGAACCAAACTGTTTGTCTGTAGAAAATAAGGGCTGCCCTCCAAGGCTTGCTCCTTCATTCACAAATGCTAGGCTCTGGCTGTTCAGGTAGCTGTCATTTTGACTGGTCCTCTCTAAAGCTTGTTGGAGAAACTTTGAATATTCTTGAAGAAGACTAGCCTTCTCTGCGGTGGGTGCTTGAGAGCTAGTACCCAAGGACTCAGTAGGACTACTCTCTGATACATCAGATGAATTGATGGAGATGCTGGAAGTTACTTCTGTGTCTGCAACACTGAAGCTGATCTCTGGTTGTCCATTGGCTTTGATGGAGTAGTGATCCAAGAGAGACTGTAGGACTTCATCAGGGAGCACATTCTTCTCATGGCTCGACTTGATTTCCACGTTCAGAGTCTGAGTCTCGGACAGGATTGTGGCAGGTACAGTCTCGTCTATGACCGTGGTCACGGCTGCCTGAGTAACTGAGGGCTGCGAGGAGATGCTGTTCAGAGCATACTCCCGACTGTTATTGGCTGTGGTCGCCTGGAGGTAACGCTTCTTCTTGAGAAACTGCATGGCATCATCATAGTTTGTGCTGCTGCCAGCTGGCTTTGTTGGCCCAACCTGGAGCGGATCAACAGTCTCCAAGTCAGTGCTTGGCTCAACATCCAATAGGCCCTTGTTATCAACTATTTCAAATGTATATCTTGTGACTTTTCCCTCCTCGTATGATGACAAGGGTGACAAAGACTGCGAGTTTTCCAAAGCCTGCTGCTTTACATTCTTCTTGCTAGCAACCTTCTTCAGCACTATCTTTGGAGGAGTGATCTCATCAGAAGATGCCTCCCCAGGAAGTTCCCTGCTTGCTGGAGAGCAATCTGGGAGTTCAACAGAATATTCTGTCATTACATACTCATCCTTTACTTTGGTGGCAACATCATAAAGAGGAAGACATTCATTTTTGAGTCTGTCCTCTTCCTTCTTCTCTTCACCCTCAACAACTTTTTCTGGGACAGCACTGTTTTGGACAACGGTGCTGGTCTTATCAGTGGACTTCTGGCGCTTTTTCTTAGGTAGAGTGCACTCCTTGGATTGAAAGGAGAATGCGAGTGTTTCCGTGCTAGGTAGAAGGCCAACTTTGGCAGCTGCTTTATGGACCTTTCTCTCCTTATTTTCATGGCACATACGTCTATGCTTCAAAACTCGATCAGTCCTGGAGAAGTACTGTGTAAAAACAAACATTTCAAGGTTATAATTCTAGCTCAATATGTACCTAAAGATGCTTCTGACCAAAAATAGAAAGAGCTTATATTTAGGTACAAAAGCACAATTAATTCAATTTAATTTTATGTGTATAGTGAGCTTAACAATACACAATGTCACAAAGCATTTACGTCACCCAGGATTTATTAAGGTCGTCTCAGACCAGTTATTTTGGCTGCGCTGAAGTGAAAATGCTCTAATAAGCATAAATGCACCAAAGAAGAAAAGGCAACAGGGTTCCAATTAAATTTATTTAAAATGCCATTTGTCAAAATCATCAATAATCAAATAATCAAAAATCTTTATGGAAATATCAAAAATGTATTATTCTAGCTAGCCTAATCAAATAATCAATGATCTGTATGGAAAATCAAAACTGTATTATTCTAACCTGGTGACAGTAATCACACTGATAGGGCTTCTCTCCGCTGTGGGTCCTTTTGTGTCTCTCCATATGATATTTCTGGATGAATCTCATTCCACACTCATCACATCGAAATGGCTTTTCTCCTACAGAAGAAACACAAATATTACTCTAATTGCTGGATAGGCATAACTACAGATACTGATCATGATTATGATTGTAGATTTTTTTTCTTACCTGTGTGAATTTTCTCATGTCTCTGCAACAGGTATTTTTGAATGAAACGCATGTCACACTGACTGCACTGAAAAGGCTTTTCTCCTGTAGAGGAATTTTTGAAAAGAAATAATCATAAATAAAAGAAGGGGGAATTAAAAGGCACAGATAATACTTTTTCAGCATGTTCAATGTGTGTAGGTCTATGTGTTACCCGTATGGATAAAGACGTGTCTCTGTAGATGGTAATTTGTTCGGAAAGCAGCATTGCAGTGCTCACAGATGTGTGATTTTGGGTTCTGATGTCCCAGTGACCCATCTTCATTAATGGTAAGAATCTAACAAATTATTAGATTCATAATTTAATTTTTAAATTAAGTTTACCCTCACATATACAGGTTCGCAAACAACTATCACATTTCTTTTTGTATTTAAAACAACGTTTGTCAGTCAGTTGAAGAAATGTCATTCCTCTTAGATCAGTATAGTGAATGTGTACCTTTGCAGGAGAACGCTGCTTTCTTTTTTTCTTTTTTAGACATTCTGTCAGGTCCCTCTCCTGTTTCTTGTCCTTTTTATGGAGAATTAGTGGGTCTGTCAGCTTCAGTTCCTGTTTAATATTCACCTTACAAAAATACAAATGAAAATGTAATTACACAATAAAAAAGCTGAATTCAGACAACTCCCTGGCACAAAATAAACAAAAAACACTGCAGCACAAAGGTTAATGCTTGCTGAGTAAAAAAACAGCATGAAAGGGAAGGACGGCTAAAGTATTTTAATATAAAATGTTAAATTGCCCTAAATATGA
>JAOTRN010000048.1:17428777-17442959 GCA_028566695.1 Bagroides melapterus
GATATAATGCAAATGTTTTTGCTTGTATGGTGAATATCAGTCCTTTACTGGCATTATGCCTTAACTGTTATGTATGTACTGCTCTCACCTGGCTTAGATTGAAAAACTGGTGGGCCTTCATTAAACACTGTGTAAACTTGGGGTCATTCTGTGCACCTGCCTTTTAAAAACACAGAAGGGTGTAATATTTAAATGTTTACAAGTCTGTTGTTTCTCCTGTTTAATACTCCCTTCTTACATGCAGACTGCATTTTAAGGACAGATCACTATTAAGCAATGCTATATGACATTAAATATAGACAAGTTCAAATATGTTCTAAATACTTCAAGAAATGCTTGTACTGCAAAGGCAGTATCCCATAGCTGAGATCCATTGGTTCCCTGAAAAATGGAAAAACACAGAACATTAACAGGTGCAGGCAGATACCTCTATGTACTAAGTGGCAGAAAAAGTATATTATGGAGACTAACCTGCATCTTTAAGCCATCAAGACCTAGCCTGGGGAAAAAGTATACACAGTATATCTTGTTTAGATCTTTAATATCAGGATAGGACAGAGAGTATTATTGTAAAATTGTTCATGACTAACCAGAGGTAGTCTGGGATCCTTGCCACATGCTCCTGGAAGGCAGCTGATTTGGGTCCATCAACATGCCAACGCACCAACATATTAATGGTTTTTGATATCTAAGAATGTAGTAGGAATATGAAAATAATGCTTTCATGCTGTTGCCAGTAGTGCTGTATTTTGCAGTACCATGCATGTGTTATTAAGGGTAATAAACAATAAAACCAGTCTTTGTGTATAAATCAATTCACTTTATCAAATACATTGTTAGAAAAATCAAGTGGAAAATTAAATAAATATATTTTAGACATTTTAAACAACAAAATTGCTAACACCTAAGATAAAAATTACACAAAATCCTTAAGGGAAACTTAGATCCAGTGTAGAAACTTGTACAGGTAAATGTAATATACATGTAAATAAAGGACAAAAGTTCAAAGCCTTTTAACTTCATTCTAAGAGTTACAAAGGTGTATCAGTGCAAAATGACATAATTTCTACATTTGTGTGTGAAAATGGGTAACAAAACAGAGACTCTATTGTTCATTAAAAAAACAAAACAAAAAAAAAAACAAAGCTTACCGGTCCAATGCTAATGCACTTTGTAAACCGGTCATCTGCTTGGATGTGATCATACAGCTCTTTCACAGCCTTTTCTCTCAGTGCAGTACTGTGATAAGCCTCATAAAGGTTCAGGAAGGCTATGAATTACAGCACAATTAGACTGCTTTACTACAACACAAGATAATGAAATAAATGTACTGTAATACACTTACAGTAGGCGGCAGTAAGCAGAGCGCTGTGAGGGGTGTACATGTCTGATGCTGCAACACTGTTTCTTTGAGATATCCAGTTAATAGTTGAATAATCCTGGACATATAGTTCCTGAAATAGCACATTATAATGTTAAGTTATTAATTAATCCTGTAGCATGTGATAGACAGTATATCAAATAACAAGGAGTTCTTCAGGATTTCTTGTAGGAGATTAAATCTAAAATTATAACTGAGACTAAAATAGTTCAGACTTGCATTCCTCATGTTCGTGAATCTATTTCTTATTAGTTTCACTATCAGTGGAGAATAATATGCTTTTAGACAAATTTCTGCTTATTAGGGTTCTTGTGTAAGTGTATTCAGTTTCTGACTACGTACTTGCATTGTACAACGTCATCACTGACATTTATCAACATGCAGGGGAGATATATTTTTTTCCTTTTTTTGTTTTAATGTTTTTAAAGTACATTATGAGAAATATTTTTATTGTTCTGTTAAATATCCTTAAAAATAATAATAAACATTTATGCCATTTTGCAGACTCCCTTATCCAGAGAGGCATACAAAAGTGCTTTAAAGTGTCTATCAATTAATACATCAACACAAGTTCAAGTTTTTTTATGTTAAGATTTTTAATGCATAAAACAAACATGGAAAATAAATGCTGGTTTAAGCATTTCAGTAAGAGATGGGTCTTCACCCGTTGTTTGAAGATGACCAGTGACTCAGCTGTTCGGATATATAGGGGACGTTCATTCTACTGAGTCTTGATGTATGCTTCTTACCCTGGTGGAATCAGTCTATAGAGCTAGTAGATCTTAGGGAGCAAGGTGCAGTGCAAGGAGTAAAGGAGTAAAGGAGTAAAACAAGACACGCAGCCGAAATTTGGAGCGTTAATTAAACACTTAAAAGACAGTTGACGCCAACAAACTGGATATTAAACTGACATGACATGCAAATAAACAAAATGAACTATGATTGAAGCTGCTATGGAGTCTAGACCGTCTGCCATCAGTTTGAAGGTCTAGCTAAGCAAGACTACTGTACAAGACTAAAGTACACAATTGATGGAAAAATCAATAGTGTTTTAACATACACAAACATTATTTTGTGTATGTTAAAACATACACTATTTTGTGTATGTTTTAACATACACAAAATAATGTATGTAAAATCTGCCAAGATCTTCCTATTTGGCCACTGAAAGTGCAAAGCGAGTCAACAAATATGTTTAGTGTTATTGTAAGACTACCCCTGCTGATATGGTTGTGTAACTGTACCTGTCTCAGGCTAAGCACCAGTGAGTCCTCCTGCGCAGACAATCTGACAGCATAACAGTAGCTCATGGGAAGGTAGACCTGCCTGCAGTGGCACCACAGTGTGGATGGGTGCGCCGGCATCCAAGCAGGAAACAACCTGAAATCATTTCAAATGAACACACTGCTTTAAGTAGATGGATGTTTATAGGAGTGGAATTGTAAGGACAATTCTATAATGCATCTTCACCACATCTCTGGAAAGAGCGTGTTCATCCCTTCCCAACTGTACACATTGAGGACAGCCAACCAGAACTTTCCCCAGGACGGTATACCTACAGCACCTCCTATTAGAATAAACATAAAATAAAGATACATTTGTGCACTTCTTTAAAGCTAGCATGCTGCAGTCTGTTTTATTAAGAGCTAAAGCCAAACCTTTGGTGTGTAAGTTGTTCCTTGCCCGCACCATATCTGGGTCATCAGGTCCAACTCCTAAGATTCGCAGCGTGGTGTAATTAAGAGCTGTGCCAAACACAGTTGACTTGTCTTCTATATGCCTGGAAAAATAGCACATTGTTCAGTGGCTCATTATTCAGTTAAAAATTAGACATAGATTTCTTTTCTTTAAATGTCATAGATGCTACTTTTACAAACATTACAAAAAATTATTAATGACATTCATTTGTTACTCAGTATAATATAATAAATATCACGAATAATAATAGAATTCAATTCACTCTGATTTTCACTCTGACAACATTTCTATGTTGTAGAGGTACAACATTGTTAACCATTTTTATTTTTGACCAGTCAAACTGATTTTTTAACTGGTAACCATAACATGCAGGGAAGGCAAACTTACAGACCCCAGCCACCATCCGGCAGCTGCACTGAAAGCAGATATCTCACCATCTCCTTCTTCCAGGCTTCTGGTAGAGGGATTTTAGCAACATGACAGGTTATGAGAAGACCTGAAAGAAAAGAACACATTCATCACCTGAGTTTTAGAACAAGATGTGAAAAAATATTTCTCCATAACATGTTTACTATTTGGTACCTGGAAGCAAGAATAATGGCCCTCCATAGTCTCCAGCCCAGTGGCCATCTTCAGCCTGGAGATGACTGTAAAACTCCATCCCCTTCTGAGCAGCTTCAACCACTGTTTGAGCTGCCGGGGAGGATGGAACAAACTTATTCTAATGGAAACAGAAAGTAAAGTGAAAGACAAGCGTCAGTTTCAGCTTGGAGTGATGATATACACTTTTGCCTGGTAGTTCAAATAATAATAATGATAATGATAATGATAATAATAATAATGGTTCAGTTTGCAACCTCTGTGAATAAGTCTTTATGAGAATTAGGGTGAAAAAACTTGATAAACACCAGAGTGCTATCAGGCATTTGATTATGCAATGTTGTCAGTATTCACTGTTTAATTCAGCTATTTATCAATATAGCTCCTTTAACAATGTACATTGTTGTGCAGCAAAGCTTTACAGAAATCTGAATATGTATCTGAAAGGTAAAATTAAAAAAATATATATATATTTTCCTCTTCCTGCAACCGCTGGTATTGGCTAATACCAAAGTGGAGGATGGCCCTGACTTTATTAAAGTAGACAGCAGACCCAAGTAAAATACAAGTTAAATATATATATAAAAACAAATAAGTATAAACTCCTGTACCGATATCACTGATAAACTGATGTCTGTGTATTAAAATCCCAGATCAGCAGTTTCTAAAATACTCAAACCATCCCAATAGATACTAAAAACCATGCCATGATCAAAGTCACAGAGATTATGTTTTTAAGCTGTGTCTGTATGATTGTATACATTGTGCTCCTGGTAAATGAGGCTGATTAGAGAGATGCATGAACACCCAGGTGAACAACAGTTTATAATAAAGTCGAGTGTGAGTGTATATTAATAATTTAATATAAAGTAAAGTAGTGATGGTACCGGCTACGTACCGTGTTCAGACCCAGAGAGTGAGCTTCCAAGAAATTCTGTTCCCTCTCCTCAGTGTCATCATCCTTCAGGTATTTCCACGTTTGCCTTCCTTCCACATTACTGAGCCTCCAGCGCCTCAGGTCTGACATTGCTGGAGTCTTATAGGGCCCCCCTCTTCTCCGCACACACCTAAAAGAAAGGTGCATACAGAGTGCAAATAATTCATTAACATAAAAATAACATACATTATGTCCACATTTAAATAAATTATTTTGTCATTAAATTTACAAAAGGTGAAAACATCACTTAAAAAGTATTTTAACAATAGGTTCGCCTTTATGTCAAACACGAAAATCCTGCAACGTACATTTAAAAAAAATAATACTTACGTCCCTTCAGTCATCTTTTCACTCTGTGGTTAAACTTCTCCATGAGTTAAAGTACTGCGAGTCAAATTTCGTCCGACAGCGTCGTTCCTCCCCTCAAGCTAATATTTTGTGGGTAATGTAGTTCAATAACCTTTAAAGGTTATATAAAACCGGAAGCTTAATAGACAGCTTTACACCACATTTCCCATAATGCTCAGTGGCGTCTTCCGAGCGTGTTAAGCCGTGGAGAGACCTGACCAGAGGACTGATCAGCCAATAATCTCCAAAGGCGGGGAAATGGGCGTGGAATTCAAATATCGACACAGTTGTACCCAAACGTGTACCCAAACCAAAACAAATTTGGAAAAAGTCAACATTTTTTTTTTTTCATAGATTTTGGCAAACATAAGTCAACATAAGTCACTTTTACTGCAACATGTTCAAATGCAAAAATATATTCCCAAGCTCTCAAGATTTATGTATTAAGCATTGCAAAAAACTATTTTACAACAGCAGCACACAAACATATCTTAGATTCACACACGTTTATACACAAACATGTCAGCCACATAAAAAAATCCAGACATTTTATATGTTTATTTTATTAAAGATTTCTTGAGTTTAACTAACAGTGTTTAAAAATAACACTACACCATATTTATAAAAGAAAACAAGGGGAAAAAGAAATAATACTTAAAATCTATTGTATTATAAGGTTTTATAGTATTATAAAGATCCCCAATGATTCTTAACCCATACAGAACCATACAAGATTGCAATATGTAATCAGTGTGTAACAAATATTGAAACATCATGCAGAATCACTGTTATAAAAAGAGCTGGAGAGCATAGCTCAGTCTTCTGTAATTTCCAGTAGGTTGTTTAGCTGCAGCCTGCATGCCCGCTCCTCCTCTCGATTTGCTAATACCAGTCTATCGATCTCTTTCAGTCGTTGTGTTAGAGACATGTTTCTCCTTTTACTGTAAGTGCCAGGCCCCTTGATTTCTAGTTCCTGAAAAATGCAGAGATTATGTGACAATATGTTGAATACTGTGCTATGGGGTACAGTTTAAATGCAATACAACACAAAATAAATAAGGACTACTGTAACAGTGTTTTCTTTTTAATGTGCATAGTTCAATGAAACTTTAAACAAGTCTATCATTTTTGGTGACTAAAACTAAAAAGATGATGGACAAATGCTGCATGTGACCTCGTCTCCACGTTAGGCACTGCAGTAAGGGCAATAACAAGAAGCAAAATAAAGCTCAACACCTGTATGCCGCACGCAGCAGAAGCGCTGGGGCGCTGTCTGGGAACAAGAATCTTAGGCAGGGTGGAAAGCACAAACAGAGGTGTGGAGACAGAGTCCAGAGGCTCCAAAGCTAAGCAACGCTGCAGCTGTTCTTCAAACCTGAACAAACAACAGAAATGTCACCACTTTTATCCAGTATTATTCAAAAAACCATTTGTAACCGTATCCTTTGGTAATTTACATGTAATTAAATAACTTTAAATAACTAACCTCTGACTTTGAAACTTCTCTTCTTGAATCTCGGCGAGCAGTTGCTGAGCCTGAACCTCCAGAGGTAAAGGAGTATGGGAGATATCTAACACAGAGGGCTTCTCTTCTGTTTCTATCAGACTCTCGAACTGTCTATGTCTGGGGAACCATGCTGCTGGGGTCAGAGTGTCTTTGGAGCTCAGATCTGACCTGGAAGAAAACATGAGTTTTGTGCAGATGATTTAGGTCCACTGTACAATAGAGAATGTATAGCATATGTCGATCATGGGCCAATATGGCCACTGTAAGCCTGTCCCCTAAATATTTGTGTTCAAAAACTTCTGAGCGGCACAACAGAAAAGATTCTCCCTATTGCTGGGAGATACTTAGTCTGAATCTTGACTATGATATCTATAAATGGGTATTTTTTATGGAATTCTAACTACCATGTTGTCTACAATTACAATAGCCATGTTTGCAGGCTCAGAGAGTTCAATGTTCCTGTGATTCAGTAGTTCAGATAGTAGAAAGCAAAAATAAAGCTAAATACCTGTATGTTGCAGAAGCACTGGGGCACTCTCTGGGAACAAGAATCTCAGGCATGGATGGGAACGTACAAGGCACAAACAGAGGTGTGGAGACAGAGTCCAGCGGGTCCAAAGCTAAGCAACGTTGCATCTGTTCTTCAAACCTGAACAAACAACAGAAATGTCACCACTTTTATCCAGTTTTATTCATAAAACCATTTGTAAATGTATCCACTGGTAATTTACATGTAATTAAATAACTTTTAATAACTAACCTCTGACTTTGAACCATCTCTTCTTGAATCTCGGCGAGCAGTTGCTGAGCCTGAACCTCCAGAGGTGAAGGAGTGTGGGAGATATCTAACACAGAGGGCTTCTCTTCTGTTTCTATTAGACTCTTGAACTGTCTATGTCTGGGGAACCATGCTGCTGGGGTCAGAGTGTCTTTGAAGCTCAGATCTGACCTGGAAGAAAACAAATGTGCAAATGATTTAAGTCCACTGTATAATAGAGAATGTATTGCATATGTCAATCATGGGCCAATATGGCCACTTGAGAGCCTGTGTGTCCTAAAATGTTTGTGTCCAAAAACGTCTGAGCAGCACAACAGAAAAGATTCTCCCTATCGCTGGGAGAATCTTGACTGATATCTATAAATGGGTATTTTATATGGAATTCTAACTACTCTAAGCATGTTGACCACAATTACAATAGTCACGTATGAAGGCTCAGAGAGTTCAGTGGTCTTATGATACAGTACCCTGCGATGCTGCTGCGATTTCCATTTAATTTTGAGTCATGTTGTCTGCACATGCACCAAAGAACATCCAATATGT
Organism: Bagroides melapterus; assembly: GCA_028566695.1. Taxonomy (NCBI): domain Eukaryota; kingdom Metazoa; phylum Chordata; class Actinopteri; order Siluriformes; family Bagridae; genus Bagroides; species Bagroides melapterus. Next base: position 17,436,570 of record JAOTRN010000048.1, read on the forward strand.
TCACTAGTCGGCGTTAAATTTTTTGTGCTTTGTCTTCTATGTCTTGTCTTGAGTTTTGTATTGTTTGTCGGCACTGTCTATTTGTCTTCTGTCTCGCACTGTTTGCACTGGGTTGCACAGATGCACTTTTTGTAGCTAGCATTAACCTAGTTTAAATCCTTAGTTTTATGTTCTATGTAACTCTGTCTGTTTTGTTCCATGTAGCACCATGGTCCTGGAGAAACGTTGTTTCATTCCACTATGTACTGCTCAAGCTATATAAGGTCGAAATTACAATAAAAGCTTCTTGACTTGACTTGAGTAGTTCAGATAGAGAACTAAAATGAAAATGTACTACAATGACCGTGAAAGAAGACAGAGAAAGTTAATCAACAATGGAACAGCTATGTTTACAGAAAGCACATAAGATGCACATTGCTCTTTACTCTGATTACCTAAAAGTAGCAGCTACAGATTATACACTCATTACACTTTTATATATTAGGATTTTAAATGAAGTTTCCAGCATATTGAACGTAGGAGTGTGGGGTTTCAATGCAGTGATGGTTAATTGGAGCAGGGTATTCTGTGCCTTCCTACTCTCAGATACTTACCTTATGGTATTCTGCTGTTTCTCTGTGTGAGTGTGTCTCACTGCAGCTACCCAGCTTTCAGGAGGAGAAAAATCTTTAAGCTGCTCTTTATAATAGTACACCAAAATCTCTCCTTTGTCAGTGAAAACATCTATTATGGACAGAAAGACAGAGTAAACCATTACAAAAAACTATAAATAAATTATATTTAAAAGAGCAATTATTTATATTTTCAAATTGCATTACAGTACATGTTACTCAGGGGCCTCACCTGCTGATACTAGACTCTCTGGTAAGTGCCAGTCTTTCAGTTTATGCTCTATGCATAGAATCAAAATGTCATCCCAGGGTATGTGATTAAAGAAAAGCCCATCACACTCTTCATCTTCATGAACTTGCTGCAGGTAATGAGCACGTACTCTTGCTAGCAGGTTCTCTATATGTGACATGAGAAGGGGCTGGCTTTGGGCAGAGTTGGGGATCTGGGACACATACTCGCATATGGATGTGCACAAAAGGGGCCACTGAGCTGTTGGAAGAGAAATATTTGTTATATTGTGAATTATGATTTAAAGCATATTTTTATGCCCCAACATCTGCACCATACAGATGTAGTGGAAAATGTATACAATTCTTATTTCATGACTGTCTACACTTAAAACTAAGTGTTTTAATGCTGTCTGTAACAAGGTCCTGTTTTAAGCTCACAACTGCTACACCATGCAGTTACCATCACCAGCTTATGAAGATAGCATAACTTTGCAAGGTTTTTGTTTTCCTTTATCTGGGTCTCTGTGACTCTACACCAAAAGAGAGAAGCAGCAACTATCTATATAAGCTGCCTGAGGGAAGAGGAAAATGCGCTTCTCTCATGCATGCACTGTGTGTGCGCATGTGTATGACAGACACCTCTCTGCAGAGATAATAAAAATACTTGTTTGCTGTAAGTTGTATCCTGAATTGCTTTATACTCAATTTCCACCACACAGAGTTGATACAATATTGTGCTTTCAGTGAACAAGGAACCTATAATTTCTACAAACACCCAAAAAAAATCCCTACTAAGCTTTTTGGTTGTAATTTTTATAAATTTTAAAGGACATACCATTTTCGAGAGGACATTCCCATTCAGGGATCTGAAGACTGAGGATTGCTCTTTTCAGCCAGTCCAGGTGCTGAGGGGAATTCCAGGCTAGATGTGGTACAATCTTTCTGTTCTCAGGCAAAGAGAATTCAGGTGGGGGCCAGGAGATTCCAACTAGACTCTCAGAGGTGACCACATTTGCCAGATAGACCAGCACGCTGTTATATAGTTGGATGACTACCTCTGGCTCTTGGCATGGCAGAGCTGCCTGTGCCCTTTCCTGCTTGTCATGAAGGAACCTGCTGTGAAACTCACGACACAACCCTCCTTCTACAAACTGGAGCAGAGGCTGAGAGGAGAGGACTGTAGAGGCTGGAGAGTGAGCAATCAACCAGCGTACAGCTTCGCTAAGCTTAAAAAGAAAAGAAAAGAATTAAAATGGGGAAAAAGTTTTTTTTCCCCCAGAATGTATCTATTTGTAATAATTCAGGCTTTGGTTTTGGTACTAAAATATCTATATTGATTTTCATTGAATGTGTTCAGCAGTATTAAACTGCACTGAGTAGTGTGATAGATACTGACCTGTTTGGATCCTTGCAGATCAGTCACACTCCCAGAGAGATGGACAAAGATGTATTCTGATATAAGCCCATCTTGAACTAATGTCTTCAACATAAGTACTGTAGAATGAAAGTGATAACTCTATTTTAAATTGATCAAAAACGTTTAGAAATGTTAAACTATTAATAAGCATCACAATCTTATAAAGCAAGGTAATTCTATTTTATCTTGTGCCGTTGTATACCTTCTTCTATCTTCTCTACACTAACTGCTCCTTCTAGCTGGTCAGGTATGAGCAGTGCCAAGGGTAGTGCAGTGTCCCAGCCACTGGCCTGCTGAACCTGCTTCAGCTGGAGGAGGGCAGAGAGTAGAGGTACATCCTCCTCATCAACTCCAGTGCAGGGAAGAGGGGGTAGTAACATCAGCAGGGAGCTGGTACCTAGGAGCTGATTCTGCTCCTCCAGCTGGCTCTGCCCCTCCTTGCTTAGAGGTCCATGGCTCACCTGTAGACAAATTTTCGGTATAATGATTGTTGATGATGATGATAATAGTACACGTTTATGTAGTTTTATGCAGTTTGGGCAAAAAGGCCAATGTGCTCATTCAATAATTGCAATTTTTAAATAGATGCTTAATATTACTTTAATAGATGTTTAACAACATGCTATATAAGCAGCTATGAATTTGGAAAATATAAATACACTATTTAGTGAAAAAGGTTTTTATACATCAAGTAAATAATTAGTTGACTGGTTGCACCAATTACTAGTTACTATAGAAAACTAAAACTAACAGACAAAGATTCATCCTTATTCAGCAGTTTTGTTGATGTTTAGATCACAGAGCAATATACACAGTAATGGGAACACTCAGCTCTGGTTTTGTTCATATGATGGTCTCACCTTTATGCAGGTGTGAACTTTGTGGGTCTTTTGTCCAACAACTCTAACGCCGTTACTCATAACGAGAGTTTTGAGCTTCCCTTCTGAATTTTCCATGCCTTCTATCCTCTCTCCACCACCCAGCTTAACTTTCAGCCATTTGGTCAGTATGCTAAAGGAGTATCATTAAAGAACAAAAGCCTTTTAAACATTTTTTGACAGACTGCATTCAAATCCCATTTTTAAAAAAGGCTGGGAGCTCAAGAGCTGCTATGAAGTGTCTCGTACCTGCTCATGTTACTGTCCTGATCACTGGGTAGCATAAGAGTGGCTTTCCAGAAGATTCTGTGAGGTGGATTAAAGGTGCTTTCAGCCACCAGAGTCGGCAGGTCGAGATGAGACCACACACGCTCACTGAAGTAATCAAACAGAACCAAGTATTGGTCAGTCTTATAAGCTTTAATATATCCATTCTTTTTTAGATACACATGCCCTACCACAGGTTCTCACCTTAATAGCAAACTGTAATAGTAGTCTACTCGCATCTGGCGAATGTTGTCATTCCTCGTTTTTAATAACCTGCCATCAGAATCCAATTAAGTTAAGAGCTATAAAAATTAATAATCATTTTCAAGCATATAAATGAAAATGAAGTGCCCTGACACAGAAATAATAAGGTTACCTCGTGCAGGACACTACCATGTTCCCTGCATTGCCCAGGTTGATGAGGCCTCGAGCAAGTGTGTCCATAGATTGGAAGGATGGAGCACTTGGAACCAAAGCTTTCAGCTTGAAACGAGGATCAACACAGCATGGGGCTGCAGGGAAACCACGCATCTGCCTCTTCAACTGTCTACGTACTGCTACCACATCACGCCACCTACACACACGGAACAATGCACATAATTCTTAATGTTCTTTTTACAAAATCAATATCATACTGACTGATACAACAATCTAAATGTTAGATACCTCTTAATAAACTTCTGTATCTGCCTTAACTGGGCATCCAACACCTCTCTCACCAGGCATTCAAGCTCCTTATCCAAAGTCTCCTCCATTAAGCTGTTACACACTTCCTCTGTGCAGCGAGCCACACATGCAGACTTCTCCTCTAATGCAAGTCTGTGGGAATCACATTTATTCAATATGGTTCCTAAAATGTGTCATGTTCCAAAAAAGTATGTGTGTTTCATGAACAAATAACAGGCAAAGAAAAGTAGCCCATATGGGCAAAATTTTGTGGACAACAGATCATTACACCCATATGTGCTTGTTCAACATTCTATTTCAGATAAAGTCCCCCTTTGTTGTTATAATAGCCTCTACTGTTCTGGGAATGGCTTTTCACTAGATCTGGGACTGTGGCATGATCATTTAGCCAAAAGAGTGCTAGTGAGTTTAGGCACTAATGTCAGGCAAAGAAACCTAAGGTCGCAAATATGTTTCCTTTGGTTGAAGTCAGCAATCTGTCCAAGCTGCTATTTTATCCACTACAACCTTGGCAAACTATGTCTTTGCTTTGTGCACAGGAGAACCATACTGGGAATGTTTGGGACTCTTAATTTCAGTGAAGAGAAATCGTTATGCTACATCATACATGAACACACAATTGTTTGCAACTTTTGGCAAACATCTGGGCAAGATCCACATATGGGAGTGGTGGTCAGGTGTCCACAAACTCATGCCCATATAGTGTGTTATTACATAGTATTGACCAGTTTTAAAAGAACTAGTCAAATTATCTAATAGCAAATGTACATGTTTAGACTAACTTTATTTCTACATCAGCCATTTCCCTGGTGCACTGGGAAAGGACCTCCTCACTGATTTCAGCACACAGCTCTGAACTTAGCTTGTCCAGGAAAGTCTCTCGTTCCCTTCTCCGCCTGGAATAAAAACACAAGACATCTATATGATTTTTCAACAAAAATATTTTGAAGGTGTTAACCTTATAACACTGCCATGCTTAGGAGTTATGTGTTACTTACCAATTTAATTCCATTAGACTTCAATTCAAAATCATAATTCAAAAGCAATCAGAGAAAGAATGGCAATACACAAACCTGTCTTCCTCCACCTTGCGTTTCTCCTCAGCGATTCGCTCCTTCTCAGCCAGAATCTCTGATGTAGAAACTTCTCTGAGCATCTGAGCCACAACATCACTGACGATTGTCTGAAGCTCAGTTTCACTCACACTGTAGACAAAAGAGAGTAAAACAATACAAACATCACAATATTAAAAATTAACTCATTGTCAAATCAGGTATTATTACGGTCAATAAATCCAAATCCACCTGCCACATGGCTAAGAGTATACGTACCTCAGAGCTGTAAAGACGTATTGAGCCCCAGCATTAGCTATGCCTAAGACTTCATCTTTCAGGACTTCCTCCACCACAGACTCCACTTCAGACATTAAATCCTGTAGAAAGCACATAATAATGCTGATGACCATTTGAATATGCATACATTTATTAATTATTAATAATTGGTTATTGCTTGAAAGAAACCTGAAAGTTATTTTTTCTTGAAATCACCTGTCTTTACCTGGTCTGAGTAGGCTGGTTCTCTCTTTGGAGGTGGGGGTCTGACAGGTTGGGGCTGAGCTATGGGTTGAGCTATAGGCTGAGCAATGGGCTGGAACATGAGCTGGGGGTTTACTGGGGGCACTGGTACAATATGTGAGGACTCTCCAGTCTCCTGTGTGTCTTCATGCTGGGCCACCTCCACTGCTACAGGGGGCTCCATAAATAACCTTGGCTCTGACAGCAATTTGGTTTTTAGCTGAGGTCTTGGATCCAGTTCAACCAGGGGTTTCACTTCAAAATAAGAGAGGCTATTTAACCCACTCTGTACAGTCATATGGCTAAAGAATCACTCAATCATTACAATTTTCAATATCTAGCAGTAATTAGTGAATGCAGAAGTATATTTTTTAAGCTTTTTTACAGGTTTTATCAAAATTTTCCCTGACTATAATATCACTATTTGATTAATACAAGTTAACTAACCTTTAAGGGTGGCAGGCAATGACTCCAAGGAAGCTAAATCTCCCCTGTATTTATTATTTGAGTCAAAGCTGCAGACTGGTGTGTGCTGTGGTGGGTTGGGCAGTGGGCCTCCATTCACAATCTCCCCAACAAGCACCCTCTTCTTCTTTTCAATGGCAACTGACCTCTTAGGGGGAACGGGTAAATCTGGCTCCTGATAGGCAGTACGGCTCAGCTCAACCATGCTAGAGAAATTACACAAAGAAAAGCCGTCTGTCTAACACTGCCCAACAGTTACA
>JAOTRN010000048.1:17461694-17484700 GCA_028566695.1 Bagroides melapterus
ATTTCTTTTTTAAATTGCAGGACTACCCAGTAAAGTAGAGCACTATGAGACTGAGAGATAGTGTAACACTAATGGAGTGAAAAATATTTTTAAGATTTTCCAGCTGGGGTTAAACAGCTATATGGGAGAGCAGAAGCCATGTGTGATGAGGAGCAACTTTATAACAAGGAGCAGAATGAGACTTCAGACAAGGGTAAGAAACACATGAGGTCAATGACCACAATCCATTTTATTAGGTACAGCTGATGACCATATAGATCCCTGTAGTATCTGACTATCTGAATGGACAGCTTCACTCTAATGAGAAGGGCAACCATTAACTAGTGGTGAAACTGTGTATAACAACAAATGGGCTACAATCAGTATTTACTATTGTTTTGTTTTTGTTTTACTCTTTATTGTGTTACTTATATAGAAACTTTTAACTTTTTAATTATTTGAAGGCTTAACAGTGTTTCTTTGTATATGTCTAAAACATTTGTACAGTTGTGTTCAAATTCTTTGAAAATGTATTGAGTAGGTGTACATGATGTGAAAAAAAAAAGAATTATCTCTAATGCACCTGTATGTTTTTCCTCCCTTTTTTTAAGTAGCTTGTAATGAGGAGAAAGACATAAATGACAAAATGTATAATAAAAACTCTCACAAAAAGAGAACAATCCAAAAAAATATTTCTCCAGATTTGTCTCAAAATGTGGAGGATGATCCTGAGATTCCAGGTCCAAAGCAGAACAAAGTAGAAAAAGCATCAGTTCATAAGGGGAAAACAACTCTAGTGTCAGTACACGGTGAGAAATCCTTTGTACCCTTTAAAATTTTTGAGAAGACTTTTGAGAATAATCGCATAAAAAACACGTCCACATGAATGAATTAAAAGAATATAGTATGCACCATTGATCATTAATATGCTGAATATTTCTCTGAAGAGACATTTGCTTTTATGTGTTATGTGTATCCAGTGTTAGCTCTCAGAGGGAAAGCTGGTTCTTTAAATTTTCTGACATGGGAAAAGTCTTCTAAAAACTGTAATAACCTTATTAAAGCAGGTGGTGTTCTGGATCCTTGACATCCAAGTCTGTGTGGTGTTGTGTTGTAGATCATGTGGCAGAGGGCACCGAACACATGTTTCGCACTCACATATGTACAGAATGCCGGCGCTGCTTTAAGACACGCTCTCACCTGATGGAACATATGCGGCTTCATTTTCCGGACCCCAGCCTGCAGTGTCCCACCTGCAAGCACTACTTTACCAGCAAAAGCAAGCTACGTATTCACATGCTGAGGGAGGCCGGTGAGAAGCTGCACCGCTGTCAGCTGTGTGAGTATGCTGCTGTGGAACGTAACACCCTGCATCGCCACATCGCCAGCGTGCATGGCCGTCAAGGAGAAAAGGATGCTCCCAAAGATCTCTACACATGCCCTACCTGCCAAAAGAGCTTCCATCAGAGTCAGGCATTAAAAATTCATATGAAATCCCATCATATCACAGAGAACGGTCAGCCTCTGCCATGCTTCCTACAAGGCTGCTCCTTTCAATCCACAGATAAGAAGCTGCTTCAGAAGCATGCATTGGATTCTCATGGTCTCAAGGCCATAGAATGTCATCACCACGCCTGCTGTGCACTGTTTGGAAGCAAAGAGGATATGGAGGTTCATTTTCGCACACATCAAGCCTTTCATTGCACACAGTGTGACTTCTCATGTTCTAACAAGAGCCGTTTCCAGCAGCACATAAGGCAGGGCCATGCTGGAGAGACGCAGATCAGATGTAGCTTCTGTCCTTTCACCTCTTTTAATCCAGTGGAGTTTGACCAGCATGTAGGACATCTTCATGCCAATGAGAAAACACACAAGTGCCCAGAGTGCAACTTTAAGACTGCTCACAAAAGAGTCCTTAAAAGACACATGTTGGTGCATACCGGTAAGTGTTATATGACATTTATATTCAGTGTTTTTTAAACTGTTGTTTCATGTAGAACAGTGTTTCTTATTCCTCATCACAGAGTATCACTGTCCAGTAGACATTGTAGTGTTTCTCCTTTTTGAATGCATGAGGGTTTCGGATTAATCTAGTAAAGAGTATATTGTAGTGTAATGCTTTTTTTTTTCAGGTGAAAAGCCACACAAATGTTCACTGTGTGAATTTAGATGTCGGGATGAGACGTATCTCTCGAAACACATGCTGACACATTCTGAAGACAAGCAGCACATGTGTTCAGAATGTGGTTATGTTACCAAATGGAAGCACTACCTAAACGTCCACATGCGCAAGCACACTGGTGACCTCAGGTGCGTATTGGCCTTGACGGTTTTCTGTTGCTGATGTTGAACTGTACTATAAGTTTAAATATAACCGTATTATAACTTTTAACTGTGCTAATATTCCTTTGCAAGTTAATATAAAGTGTTATAATGCCCAGTAGCTCTGACAAGCTCTAACAATGTTCTATTAAAAATGTATTTATAATTTACCATGACCTGTGATAATTATAAAGCAACTATGAGATTTATTTATGGTTATGAAAACATTAAAGGCATTTAAAATGAGTTCATGTTTATGAATTTTTGTAACGTAATATGGAAACTCTTAATTCCAGATTAAGTATAAAACCACACAGACATGTTATAATAATGAAGCCAAATATAAAATGTAAAAAAAAAAAAGGTTAAAAATGACAAGAGCATTTGTCATTCTCAAAGATAACTTTGGCACAGGAGCACGTGCGTGTGCTTGTGCGTGGTGTCACTGGAAGCATTTGATGATTGTAGTTGTTGATAAATATCCTTTAAAATAAGGGATTGGTATCATTTAGAAACTGAACATGTTTTTTAATATAATGTAATTGAGAATGTAAACAAACTCTAAACTGGTCTATAGTGATTAACCACTTTTTTTGTCCGCTGTGATTTTGCACAGCCTCAACCTAAACCTTTTCTCATTAGGCCTAAATTCCTGTTTAGCTTTTGTTACTTCTTGAGCACTACAGGAAGGTTTTGAGGACAAATTTGATAGCTGAGTTTTTACAGGTGGGCCAATGACAGGCAAATCTGTGTAGAAAGTATTCTTTTACAATAAACTGTTTATAATCTGTTTATAATTATTAACAGGTAATTTATCATAATCAGTGATGCTTGCATATTTTACAACAACGTTTTAGAGCGTTAGCAGTCTTTTTTAGTTTATAAAAGGTTTACACTGAATCATTACTAACTTACAAAGAATTATAGGCATAGTTTGTTTTACTGATGAATATGTGATTTATTGAATATAAGTCTTACATGCTCTCCTAGGTACAAATGTAACCAGTGCATGTATCGTTGTCACCGCATTGACCAGCTGAACAGCCACAAGCTCCGTCACCAAGCAAAAACTCTTATATGTGAGGTTTGTGCTTACTCGTGTAAGCGAAAGACTGAACTGCTCAAGCACATGCAGGTCAAACACGCAGTTGGTGAGGACCCCCAGATTCCTCTTTTCCAGTGCAAGTTCTGTACTTACACAACAAAGTACCGTCAAGCCCTACACAACCATGAAAACTGCAAACACACTCGAACCAGGATGTTTCGCTGTGCCCTCTGCTCCTACACCACATTTAGCAACACTGCACTGTTTCTGCACAAGCGGAAGACTCATGGGTACATTCCTGGGGATGTGAAGTGGTTGGAAACATATGCAGAGAAGGAGAGAGAAAACAGTTCTGTGGATGCGATTCAGAATTTCTACTCTGTGGTTGAAGAGTACTCTGGAGGACAAGAGGATTCTTCTAGTGTTTCAAAAGACACAAAGCAGGCAGAATCACAAAATATCACAAATGATGTCAGTTCCCAAATTCCCAGCAGCTGTGAAACAACAAATGTAAATAATTTCGATCACCAAGTTAGTTCTGATGCTAATGCACTAGGAGAGGAAATAAACAATGTTACTGACGATGAACCGGCTATCCAGTCAACCTTATTAACAAATACTGAAAATGCCCACAGAGGACCAATAGAAAAACAGGAAACCACATCGACAGATCTCCCAGATGGTGACTCTCCCAAATCCTCCACCACATACGAAACCCCTCAGATCCTAAACGAACCTGTGAGTGCAGAGGAAGATGATGCTGTTTCAGACTGCGAGGAAGGCAATGTTATGGAAGACCAAGCAATAAACCAAGGAAATGAAATGGTGACCCACCAATCCCAAATCTCAGCAGCTCAACAAGCACTTTCCTCAGATGCTCCATTAGCTGAGGCAGCATGTTCTGAAACCCTGCTCCAGGTTATGAGGAAGCAGGACAAAGACCAAGCCAAAGCTCTGATTCTGGAGGGTCGAGTGCAGATGTTGGTAATCCAGACCCAGGACAACGTCTACCGTTGCGATCGCTGCTCATATGTGACACGTAAGCATGCGGCCTTAGCACGCCACTGCAAGTCATCCTGCCAGGTGATGAAAGCAGCACTTCAGTGCCAGGACTGCGGTTTACATTTCAAACAATTACGGTCATTTAACACCCACCGTCTCAGAAAGTGTCATGCACTGCAAAAGAAGAGAAAACTTACCACTTCAATAGACAGCGAAATTGTACAGGAAGTGAATGAATTATGTAATCAAAATGTTAACAGATGTCTGGTATCTACTGTCACAGCGACAGATCGATGTGAGGAGAATGTAGAAACAAAAAGAAGAGCAAAGGCTGTGCAAGAACAGAAAAATTCACACAATAATTCTTCTCCAGCTGATTCCAAGAGTGTGGCAATTTGTGACTCCTCTGATTATATTGCAGAGGATAGTAAGTTCACCTGCATAAAATGTTCATTTTCATGTAGCAGTAAAGCTGCAATATCTCGCCATTGCACGGCTTACTCCAGAAGCACACCTAAAAGAAAACGAAATGTAAATATAAATGTCTCTGAGGCAGATGATGTGCACAGTGAAAGAGACCAGGAGCTGGAACAAGCAGATGGAGAAAACCTAGATAACTCAGGAGAGCAAATAAAGACTACAAAACGATTGTCCTGTTCAAACTGTCCATTTGCTTGCCAACAGAGGAGAGCATTAACAAACCACAAGAAACGGGGTTGTTTAAAGCCTGGAGAGATCCAGTGCCAGCACTGTTCTTTTGTGGCCAGATCAGAGAAATCACTGAGTCAGCACATCCTTGTTCATGGTAAAGATAAGAGTCATAAACGTGGCAAACAAACTCAACTTTGTTGCAAGCTTTGCTGTTTCACCTGCAAACAGGAACGGTGTATGACTCAGCATGTCGCACTAAAGCATGAGGGCCTTCGCCCATTCTGCTGTCGCTTCTGTGATTTCAGCACAGCACGCCGTCACCGTCTGGATGCTCATGAGTCCATGCACACGGGTATAGGCAGGCATCGATGTGAGCTGTGTAATCAAACTTTTGGAACCTCTTCCAAGCTACGCCTGCACCGGCAACGCATCCACGACAAGCAAGCCACCCACTTCTGCTCTCTGTGTGACTACAAGGGTTACAACCCAACTGACATCAGCCGCCACACCCTCAGCTGCCACACAGGTGAGCTGAGCCACAGATGCAGCCAATGTGATTACTGCTTCAGCTCTGAAATTGCTGTGAAACAGCACTATAAGCGAACACACCAGACTGCCAAAACCAACTGCTGCACTCAGTGTAGTTTCAGCTGTGACAGTGACACTGACCTCAAAGCCCATTTGCAAAGTAAACATCCTCAAAACAAGAAAGCCACTTTCCTAGAAACTGACTCTCTCACTCTGCTTGACCCTGAAAAGCACAGCAAGGCCTCTATCACCCATCAATGTCCAGACTGCTCTTTTACATCAACAAAGAAGCTGTTACTCATCCAGCACATCTTGGATGAACATGAGAGTGGACATGATGAAGGAAAAATTTTCAAGTGTGATATCTGTGGCTTTTCTTGCATCCATCAGTTGGTGTTTGACCAACATGTCCGGTCCCATGGAGGTACTTGTCTTTACAAGTGCACTGAATGTGACTTCTCTACTCGGAACAGACAGAAAATCACCTGGCACATTCGCATTCACACAGGAGAGAAACCATACCGCTGTGAAAAGTGCAGCTACACCTGTGCAGACCCTTCTCGTCTAAAGGTATGAACCTCTGTTATTAAACACAGCAGTTATCAAATTTAAAATTCTGCTTTTCTGCAACATCGCAAAGAAAAAGCTTGAGACACTAATATACTGTTCTGGAAGAACTTAAAAGAAAAATATTATTATTTTTTCTGCTTTTGTTTTAGTATCACATGAGGATTCACCAGGATGAACGCAAATATCTTTGTCCAGAATGTGGGTACAAATGCAAATGGGTTAATCAGTTGAAGTATCATATGACAAAACATTCAGGTATGTATAATATCTTTCTATGGAATGTGAAAATGTTATAGTATGCATTGAATATAAGTGTATTCATCATATTTTCAATCTTTCGTGATGTCAAGGAGCCAAATCATACGCATGCGAGGAATGCGAGTACCGCACAAACCGTGCCGATGCACTACGTGTCCATCGTGAGACACGCCATCGTGACACGCGCTCCTTCATCTGTGAAAAGTGCGGCAAAGCTTTTAAAACACGCTTCCTTCTCAAGACACACCAGAAAAGGCACAGCGACGAGCGGCCCTACGTCTGCTCTGAGTGCCAGCGAGGCTTCCGCTGGCCTGCTGGACTCCGGCACCACTTCCTGAGCCACACCAACCAGCTGCCTTTCTGCTGTCTCTACTGCTCCTACCGTGCCAAGCAAAGGTTCCAGGTGGTGAAGCATTTACGGAGGCACCATCCTGACAAGTCTATGCAAAGTGGTGTAGCTAAAGACCCTAACATATCCAGTGTCCCCCTGCAGAAGGCCCGGCTTGGGCCAAAGAATGAGGGACACACAGGTAGTAAAGATCTTACTGAGAAAGAGAAAGAAACAGATTAAATGTAATCTTTGAGAGTGTAAGGAGGGGAAAACTGTGTTTTTTAATTTCTACACTGACCCAGTAGCAGTGTTGGCATGAACATTGTTTCCAGTAACAAACTCTGTTTTCTAAAATGGTTTGGGGACATCATGTGCAAGGCATAATATTTCTATGTGCCATAAATCAACCTGATTCATCTTACCAAAGTGAATGTCTCTAATTGGAACAGGCTGCGGACTAAATACCTAATATATCCCTGATGCATTAATTCCTGAACATTTCAATGGAGAAATAGATATGTACTACTGTGCTTATTAGTTGATTATTTATTTCAGAATTGCCTTTTACTTAAATTCATTTTGAAACAAAGCTAATGTCATAGGCTCAATTGTATACAAAAATTACTGGGACAGCTAGCATTTAACATTTTTAGTACTGATAAACAAACACCTACTAAAAAGTATTAAAAGGAAACATCATTAATAGTATAGATATACTATACTAGTATAGTTATAAAATAGCAATATTTGTCAAATTATAATTCTATAGCTGCAGTATAATGCAAAGAAAAAAAAATTACACTTGAGAAAAGTTAACATTACTAACCCTTTCCATGTTTTTGAGGCTGATTTATTTGCTGTTGCCTCCCAATTTATTTCTCTGGCTCATTTGCTCCCCTCTCTTTTCCTAAAAACATGGAGACCAGTAATTGTCCCTGAATCTTTCCTATGCACTTCCTGTGTACTTTTCATTTTTCAAACTCTTACTTGTTGTGTTAGACAAGATGACCTTTGTATCTGTCAGAAGCTGCAATATTTGAGAATAATGTTTGAATGATAAGGATATGTGGAATGTTTAGCTAAGCATCAAGGAAGCCAAAGAGAGACAAAAAAGAGAGACAGGCTTCAACATAAAGTCTTGATAAGGTATTGACCCAATAACGTTCAGAACAGCATCAGTAAACACTGACATTGCTTCTACAAGTCTCTTGATCTGCAATAAACAAATGGACACCGTTCTTCCAAAAGATTTCCTCTAAGATTTTGCGTTTTGATAAAGATGACATGTCGAATGAAAACAATTCAGTCCCAAATCTCCCATAGTTTAATTGGTCTGGGATGTGGTGACTGTGAAGTCACAGAATATGATTTACATAATTTACATTCTCGTTACAACATTCAGTAAACCCATGTGTCCTATTAATGAGGGTGGGATCATCCTATTCAAAATGTTCTGCCTACATGATGAACATAGAAGAATGATGTACTGACCTGCATTTCCTCGACAAGTAGGCCAAAAAAAAAAAAATGCCAGTATAAGTGATTATGTATCAGTTGTACCTGCATTGAAAGTAACAACAGATGCACTGGAGAAGCAACAGAAAGACATCCCCCAAAAAGGGAATGGTTTTGAAGGTGGAGGCCTCAACGTTCTTGACAATTTTGTGTATCGTTAGGGTCCTTGTAAAATGCAGTACCTGCAACCCAATCAGGATGCACAGGTAATCCAGCTCCTCCAGGATGGTTTGACGTTTCTTTCAGCACAGTTTCAAGAACATGGAGGAGAACCGTTTTTAGTTAGATTTTTGGTGTTATTTTGGTTTCTATTGGCCATGGTCACAACTTGTCCTCAGTGAATTATACAATGTAGATAAATAAACATTTTGAATATTTTGTTCATTAAGATCCATTGTATAATTTCAATTTGTCAGTACATACATAGATATGTAAATCATGTTCATTATAATTTCACTGCTAATGACTATGCTCTTTATACATTTTGCTTTATGAGAAAAGGTTATATATAATGATTTATAAAATATGATGTGTGTACATGCAGCAGTACAGATTTCTTTAGTAAAGACAGACTTCTTTTGGGTGGAGGTATTTTCCAGTGCATCTCCAGGATGCTTCTTGACATACTTTCATACTTCATATATTACTGGAAGATAGTCTAGGATCCCTTTTTAATTGTAATATGCACAAACAAAGACGATGGGCAAATGTTTGTGCCATCTTTAGATAAAAGATGAATATGACGATACCCTGAAAAAAAAGAAGAGTAAAATCACTTAATTTAATTAATTAATTTACTTAATTTCTTATTTATAAATTAGAGCACATTTTATACATTTTTTAATAGAATGATTCAAATGTGAATGTCTTACCTGGTTGAATGCATGAGAAAGGGAGTGTGTATTGGCCTATAAAATCATTTTTGGATGCCATGTCGTAGTCTTCCACAACAAAGCGTACTATTGCAAGCTCTGGCGTATGAACCACAAACTGTAACGTCTCATTCCAGTATGGGTTGAATCCTGACACAGGAGGAAATTGATGCTAAAGCAATCTCTACCAGTCAGATCTTATCAAAAAGTTTAGAGAATTGCAAGAAAGTATTTCCAAACAATAACAAAACACAGCTAATTTAAATGCTCTTTATAGGGCATAACATCACAATTTTACCCATACCATTGTTCTCAATGTGTTTT
This sequence comes from Bagroides melapterus, assembly GCA_028566695.1. Classification (NCBI taxonomy): domain Eukaryota; kingdom Metazoa; phylum Chordata; class Actinopteri; order Siluriformes; family Bagridae; genus Bagroides; species Bagroides melapterus. The sequence continues at coordinate 17,471,092 of JAOTRN010000048.1, forward strand.
GTCTCCTGCTGGGTCTGGTCAAGAGGTACACCATAGATCTCGACCCTTACCAATGGGTCTACGATGGACCACTCCTTTTTGCTTACTTTAGGAAGCTGTTGGCCGCTTATTACCTAAAGGCAATTCAAATACTTAACGAAAATAAAGATCAGATTAAGCTCAGATGTTAATATAAGAATATTGGTGGATTAGAAAGGGTTTCAATGCCTGGATAGTGAGGCTAAGGGGAGAGTAATCCTTTCGGTTGTCTGGCCACTCTGGGTCAAAATGTTCGCTGTTGCGCAAGATCTCAGGTTTTAAAACGTATCCACAGGAGTTGTTCTGACTGAAGAGCCCATCATTAAGATCCATCTCCAGTCCTGCTGTTTGGACATTCAATGCCACTGTGGATCAGACATTACAGCTTAATGCAAATGCAGTACTTTTATACGTTTACAATTCAGTGCTCAATAATAGAATTATCTATGCAGTAAAATCCCCAAATTTTATTTTACTTCAACAAAGCTTACTGACAATTTTGCTGGGGGCTTTAGGATGGAGGTAACACAAGCTGAATTTAATGTTAACTTCAAGAGAGAAAGAAACAAAGTTGGCATAGCATAAACTGTTCATACTCTAGATGTTATAATGTACATGAGCTTATTTCACAAACATTCCACCTCATGAACAGTATCCACTAATATAAAGATATGTCATTCTTTAAGTAACAAAAATGTGTGCTGTCATTGGAAAATAATTGACTTCAACACATAACGTTTTATTTCTTATTGTTCAAGTTATTTCAATGCCTGCTGATTTTAGTATGAGGTCATACCAATTTGGCATCCCGCATTCCACATTTCATGGGGGCAATAATTTGAAGAGTCTGTCCTCAGTCCACTAGGATACACTCTACTTAGATGCCTTCTGTTATGCTGAATAAAGTCAGATCCTGGTACAATAGATAGAAATTATCACGTTTTGTTGACCATTTGTTATCTTAGTATAATTAATTTATTATAATGTCATACAGGTGAATAACATAGATAAATCATACCATTATATAATATTAGGTCAAACAGAAAAGCAGAAATGTATAGCTTTGTAATCATTTAATGGAAAGACTAGTCCATGTACAAAAATTGAACAGAAAACCTAATATCCTGTAATTCACATATGAAGCCCAAGTTGCTTCAATTCACCAATAAAAGATTAAATTGCATGACTACATACACTGATCATCCATAACGTTAAAACCACTGACAGGTGAAGACAATAACATTGATTATATCATTACATTTGCAAGGGGTGGGATATATTAGGCAGGAAGTAAAGTGTCAGTTCTCAAAGATTATATGTTTAACCAAATTGTGAATTGAGATTTCCTCTGCATGCCAATCAACCTCTGCAAATAATCCAGGATACATGACTTGAGTTTAACCTTCCTAAATTCTCCCACACCACCCCATAGCTAGGCTCCTTCCACTGGCTTTTGGGAGCTCCCTGCATCAGATTTAAAGACTGATGCTTGTCTAGACCAATACCAACACCCACTTACCTCAAAGCACTTATAACACCCCACAGTACACCGCACTTCCTCTGCAACTTCAGCACAGATGATCCCACCATCTCTCAGGGTATATGAACGGTATGCGTCAAGAATGTTCTGGCAATTAGATGTCCAAACAGTTGAGTCACTGGCTTCTTTCTGAAGTACTTGAACTAGCACTTACAAAAAAGGTCTGTATTACCTCCCAACAGAGTTTTAGACTGATGGTATCCTTAGACAGTGACCTAGTGAACCAGTATTTATGTCAGTGACAGAGACATCTGTAGGTCAGTTTGGATAAGTACATATGTAAAATGCCATCAATGTAAATGTAAATGAGATGGCTAGGCAACTGGGTCAAAACATCTCCAAAAAAGCAGGTCTTGTGTAGTGTTCCCTGTATGCAGTGGTTAATAGCTACCAAAAGAGCTCCTGGGAAGGAAAACCGGCAAACCAGTGACAAGTCTTCTTGATTCACGTGGGAAATGAGGAGCTTCTGTACCACAAATTGCTGCAAATGGTTAATGCTGGCTCTGCAGCTATAGAGCGGTCAGTCTGCCCATGCTGACACATGTCAGACTACAATTTACATGTGAGCAATGGAACTGGACCAAGGAGCGATGGAAGAAGATCTGGTCTGTTTTCTTTTACATCCTGTGAATGGCTGTGGGTGTGTACATCGGTTACCTGGGTATGTAAGGCAGACGCAGTATGATGCTCTGTATGGAAAACTGACTTTAACACATACCACCTACCTAAGCACTGTTCCAGACCAAGTACACCTGGAAATTTCAACAGTATTCCCTAACAGCAGTGGCCTCTTTCAGCAGGATAATACACCCTGCCACACTTCAACAATTGTTCAGAAATGGTTTAAGGAACATAGCAAAAAAATTTAAGGTATTGACAACTTAACAGCTAATAGGACTGTTGCAACTAACAGGACTGCTGTTGATATATTGTGCCAGATACCACAGCACACTTTCCGGGGTCTTGTGGAGCTATTCTGGCAGCACAAGGTGGACCCACACAAAAATGTAGGCATGTGGTTTTGAAGTTATGGTTGATTGGTGTAATTTGAATTGAAGGCTTACATTCTTGAACAAAAAATATTTTGTAAGCACACCAGATATTTATTTATTATTAAAAATAGAAATTCAATATCTGACTAATTTTATTTTTAAAAACAAGCCAAGTTTATGCTTTAAAAAAAAAAAAATTATGAGCCTACCAGCTTCTTTGATAAGTTTGCGGGCCTTGGACTCAGAGAAGGAGGACATCTCATAAGGCTTGCTGTGGTTTTGTGCATACTCAAAGCTGCTGAAATGTACATTCTTGCAGTATATGACAAGGTCTGAAAGTTCCTTGGATAGATTTTCCTTTGATTTCTGATCAACAAGACACAACATTTCTACATTAAAATCAGTGCAGTCATGGTTCAGTAAATAAAGTTCTGTGCTAATGAAAGTTGTATGTAAATTGGACTGTCAGAAACATCAATTACTGTTTAGCATTCTGCTTGCATTGTATACTGTTACTGTTTTGGATACAAATGTCTTAATAAATAATTATAAATGTTGTCTGGGGTTTGATACTCTTTCAGGCACAGATCATATAGAAAATGTGTATAAAAAATTAACCTACCATTTCAGATTTATGGGGGACTTAGACTATAATGGTTAAAGGTCAAAAATAATTTCTTAAGACTGAAGGGAAATTGACTGCTTAATATTTTGATACTCTAAACAGTGATTGCTTCAATCAGCTTCAGTAACCACTTTATGCTAGTCAGGGGCATAGGTCTCTTCTGAATGCATATTCATTCACACCTGAGGCAATTTATAAAAGCCAATCCACCTACTGCAATGTTTTGGGAGGGTGAGAGGTAACGCATGCGGTCACAAGAAATACATGCAAACAGACAGTAACCAGGGTCCATGCGGGGAGCCATAAAGTGGCTACTGTGTACAACCACTTTACAGCTGACTCTATAATCAGTATCATGAAACACTAAGCATTGATCTCTCCCTCTACCACATTTAATGCTTAACTGTTTAATATTTCAGACTGCTTGAACATGCAGCCAGCGCTGATGTGTGTCTGGCTGCAGAGATATAAGGAACATACAGAACATTTTTACTCTTCCTGTGTGTATATATATAGATTTACCTACCCTGCTCTCTGTGGCCTGATTATCCTTGTCCACAGCTTTATCATCATCACTCACATCACTGCTTTCTAGATTGTCCACATCTGAGCATTCTTCCAATTCCCCAATCTTTTTTCCTTTCAAAAGAATTTTTCCCTTAAGTTCCTGAAAACATTTTTATAATAACAGTTATTTTTGTATACTCAAAAATCTGATTGCTGTTAAATACTTCTTGGACATTACCAAAACACATTTATTTATTTAAGAACTGAGACTGAAAAGATTTCTGTGCCAGGCCTCTCAGGGTCATAACTGCCCTAACAAGTTGTTCATGTTAATGAAATGATGCATTATGATACGTTCAAAACCTTTTCCCTTTCCCTTTTCCCTTTTTGCTACCTGTTATTGTTGATTGGAAGCTCATAGCTGTGATACAAATCTGCTTTAAAACAATTTGCCCCTTTTGTTAATAACATCAGTTTCAAGTTAGTTAAAGCATCACATATTCATGACAGAAATTCATCAGTCCCTGCGTTTATACCTTACACCAGATGAGTGCATCACTACTGAAAATTATGCCAAAAATGTCTGGATGAAGCTTATGTCAGACCAAAAAAAAAAAAGCTCACCTCTGGTGATGGCAGTACACTGGGCACCTTTCCATCTATTGTAGTCTTCAGCAGCATGTCACCAAGGATATTCTTTAAGAGCTCAGCCATGACTGTCTGTTGTTCAATGCTGCAGTGGTTTTCAATTGTTAGAATGAGTGGGTATTCTGATGCCTACAGTTCAGTGGTGGATTGAAAAGAAAATACTCATTATTCTAGCTTGTACAAGTGCCAGAGCATATTCTTGGTTTGACTAATTGGCAAATCACCTCAAAGGCATATTTTGCTACTGTGGAGATAACATCTTTAAACAGAATCTTGGATGTGAAAGTGTGTCCATGATAAACAATGGGTTCTCCATTTGGACCATCCCAGCAGTCCACCTCCACACAGCGACAGCCTCTTTTCAAAGCCCTACATGCAAATTTAAGTGTACCGTAAGACTTTTATACTGTATATGCTATACAGTCATTGACTACTATAACCGTAACACATATACCATACCTGCTCATACATGCTATTATCTATTCCTGTGGAAACAGCATAATGCATACAATTATGTAAACACAGGACAAGAGCTTCAGGTAATCAACACCAGATCAAACATCAGAATAGGAAAAAACCTGGCAGATCTCATTGACTATAGCATGCTGGTGTCAGATGGACTTGATTGAGCATTTATAAGATCTCCAGGAATTTGCACACTCTATTGTTTACAAAGTCTGTTGGTAGAAACAGAGTAGAGTTCAGAGGAGAAAGAGCAAATTGGTATAAGCTGATAGGAATGTTTGGTCAAAATTATGGGAACAGGTTTGCCAAAACTGTACAAGGTGATATTTTTCCAACCTTCAGCTGCTCAGGTTCGTCAAACCTATGCCAACTGTTTAAAAAAGCCTGTCATTGAGATTTCCTCATCTGATTTTTGATGTGAATATTAATTTGTACTCTTGACCTGTATCTGCAGAATTTTACGCACTGTCCTGCCGCCACATGACTGATTGATGTATAATTGCACTAATAAGCAGGAGTTCAGTAAGTGGGTTTAAAACGATAACATGTCAATCCATTTGCATTGTATTGATAAATTTCATCATATCAGTTATTTAAAAGTAATCAGCAATCAGTAGTCCAAAGTAAGTGAATGAAGGTATGTTTTACTTAATGTATGCTTCTACACTGCTCCTCCCTTTCAGCTGGTCATCTAAAAGGTATGTGTTGTGTGAGGAGGAGATGAAGTAATGATTGAGAGGTTGTGTCATATCCTGATAAAGACGCTGATGTTCTGTGTTGAAGATGGAACCTTCTGCAGAGGTCAGGTACATTAGGAATCCATCAGTTGACATGATATGGTGGGTTTTAGCTGTTTAGAATAAGAGTGAAAAGACTTTCATGATAAGTCGAATAAAAATCAATAAAGCACTTCAGCTAAATACATTATAAAGTGTTCTGGCTTAATGGAAGAGTAAAAATGTCTACCGTTTAGTCTATGAGGAGTTTTTTCACATGAGGACGTACTTAGCATTATGCATTACACAGAATACAGATTTCAATTGTTATGCAAATGAGTTTCTGCTAATTGTTTTTAAGTATTTGTTATTGTTATTTAAATTTCTTAACAATTTCTTTTATTCACATTCATTTACATCACACAAAGATTAAATGCACTTGGTTGTCAGTACCAGTATCTGAGGGTTCATATTGGTTGATCAACTCAAGTGCATGTTCATAACTCATCTCGCCCTCCAGCTGCTCCTCTCTCAGGAACTCCTCCAGATCACAGTGGGAAAGTGCCTGCCCATTACTGGAATATTCTTGGAATAACTCCAGAATTTCCTTCCTCTGTGTAAGCATCTTATAGAAATGGACAAATTCCTCTGAATCCAGCATGCCTGTTTGGCTCATATCAGACATCTATATCAAGAGAAGTAAAGGAAAAAAAATCACAAATAAGGATAACTGACATTTTCATGGTATAAGAACCTTGCAAAATTGTAAGCATTTGTTAGGTTTATGGTAGATGAGCAGATTCTGCCAATCATTTGCCAAGTGTATAAAGAAATAGGGACTATTGTTAACAGCCAAAATATGACAAAATTATACATTTATAGATACACATAATGTTGAGTAACATCCATGAAACTGCAAACCTATTCACATTGAAGACTTTATGCTGACTTTTAAGTCAAGCAATATTTCTTGTGTTTAATACTAAATGCATGCCATATCGCCTCACCATGAAAAGAGCATGTGCATGGAGTTCATTCATGTCTATGTTCATAAGCTTAAGCAGCTTTTGAACCTCCTTAAAACTTATCCTTCCATCTTTGTTTTTGTCTGCTCTCAAAAATAAATCAGAGACCCAGCTGAGTAGACAAGTTGTTCAAGGAAAATAATTTCACCTGTCTAATGATAATCATATTCAAAACAAACTTGGAATTTTAGAACAGTGTTCATTCAAAAATACTCTGCCTCTGCTGAACATACCAAACAGAGATGAGTATTGGATGTTTATAAAAAGGATACTGGTCAAGTTTTTCACACTCATCCATGTTCTGCAGGTTCTCAATGAGCATCTGCATACCCTGAATCCAAGCCTGAGCCTCCTCAGCTGATGAGGCTACAAGGTCCAGATTCCCACGGCGGCCACGAAATACCAGCGTAAAGCAGCATTCTGAAGGGAATTCATCTGGCATACTGAGGAACACTTCAGACTGATGGCCCTCCCGCACTGCCTCCACATCCCCTACAGAGACTTGTGGAATAGCACATTTACATGTAATCCTTTGGTTTAGTAAATTGAGTTGAGCAGATGATGGTTATTTCTCAAAACTTATGAATAAGTAATATATTTTTATTCTTTAAAATATATATATTTTTATTTTATATATCCAGCAGCAAGCTATGATGTTTTTTTTAGCGTGCATACTAATAATAACATTTTTGCTGAGGTAAATGTGTCACGTGAGTACATACAGGTTGAATAAGAGTTTATAGTCCAGCTGGATTTGTACATGACAGTCTTGCAGTCATCCTGCAGTTTGTAGTGACGCTGTCCTTTCCATATGCGAGATGTTGCTTTTCTCAGGACACTTCCAGATTTCATGATTTCAAGGTTGGCATTACTCTGAAAACCTGAAAGAGTATGTTTTAAAATATGTCCATAAAGAATAATGGACACTTTACAGTACTTGGATCAATAATTCCAAAAAGGAGAGATAATGAATCGGATGGCTTTTAGTGGGACAAACTTACAGTCTCTATGTGGACTCTCCATTTCCCAAATATGAAGTATCTGTAGGTATTAGCATATATCATTAACTGTCATGTTTAGAATGTAAATTCTGGGTCATACCTACAATGCAAAGTCAAGTTAGTCTGACTTCATGGTTGTTATAAGGACACATAATCATAGCTTTAATCTATATTCAGTCTATCTAAACCCTCTGATTGACTATGAAGACTATGACTAACCCTCAGACAGACATGAAGAATTCATGGAGAATGAACATACACCATATTCATTACAAAGTGTATGGTGTATGTTTACACCCTGGAGTCCCATTATTATTCTTTTGAACTTTTTTGTATTAACCAAAAGTGTATTTAGTAGTGTTCATTAAATAGAATAAAACTAGGTAAAATAAATATATGCACTCAACATACAGCAGAAGAGTTTGGATTGGACTAAGACGTTATTTGCACTTATTCTGTCTTCTGGCAAGATTTTACAAATGTTATATCTGAATTTATCTAGAATTAAAAAGGAAACCAATACAACGGCACATGTAGCTAGCATACCAAGCATAAGAGTGCATAGTCATAGGGTCAGCCTTCATATGCCACTGCGGCACTTGCAGAAACTTTCCAGTGTGATTAATTTTTTCCAAGACAAGGATGAATGCTAGTGTGCTCTGTCAACAGTATCCAATGTCATCACTTAGTGTATCTATATCTACCCTTCCCTTGTTTACCTAATGACCTCCATCTGCATCCCAGATGATTTTTAGGGAACAGAGAATGACTTTGCTTGAACAAAAGTGATTTCAGAAAATTGTGCTTGAATTTTGTATCGTTTCAAATGGAAACTGAAGCCAAACAGCCAAAAGTACTCACCTAATGGCAAAGGACCCTCTTGAAGCAGTTTAGTGTTGTAGCAGAAAAAAAAAGCCAAATTTGTGTTGGAGACACAAGAACAACAAGAGCCTGTTTGAGTGCTGAACATGCTATTATGCTCAGTGATGCTTCCTCTCTCTGCAGTCTCTTTCCATCCCATCATCCCTCCTCCTTTTCCTTCACACTCCATGCTCACCACTCCCACTTTCCTTTTTTGACTCATCACTGAGTCAGAAGCTTGTCCTCCTGTAATTGTGCATGGATTACTACTGTGTTACTAACCACTGAATCTTAGAATGTGTATATATATAGTATCCAACCTCTGTCTTAATGATGCACCTTTAAATATATATAGTTTAATTCTGGTTGTTTACATTTATTTGGCTGTGGAACTCCACTGACATCTAGTGGGTAAAGAGTTAGAGTCATGCCCTGGAGCAAAACTGCAAACCTTCAGAATACATAAAAAATGGAAGTTAACCCGTGACCAGGTGGAGAACAAAGGCTTTTCATACTAATCTGGTCTCTTTTTGACCAACTAGCAACTGTTACATCCTGATGCTTCTTCATTTCTGATTAGTTCTCACATGCTTCATATCCTCTAGAACCATCCCAGTCCCTAAGATTAGGAGATGTACAGGCCTTAACATCTACAATCCCAAAACTTTAGTCAAACAGTCATTAATATAGTCATAAATACCTTAGTGGATCACTTTCAGTCAAAATGTTTCTCAGTGCTGCAGCCAATAATAATCTTAATGCTTTAGCATCTTTACAATCCAATAACCTACAATACACTTCAACTCTACAGAACAGATGAAATGCTCTCTGCTGACTGTGCTACATCTGATCAGTTGAGAGGGCATAGATTTCCTAATAGACACGAAACAGGTGGTGTGTGGAGGAAAACACATCAGACACTATGACATTCAGCACTGGCATATCACATGGTTATGAGCATGCCCAACCTATTCAGAAGACTGAAGGTCACCACAACTATATGCATGAATACCTGCAAAAGCTGTTAGAGCTATGGACACCATTAATCACAGATGAAACTTTACACATTAGATGGAACCCACCATTTTTGTTTCTATAATAAATGTGGATTGAAATGAATAATATACATCTAAATGTACTTTTTTTTGTCCATTCTCCATTGTCCTATGATAGATATATATGTACACACACACACACACACACACACACACACACACACACACACACACACACACACACACACACCTTTTAAGTGTATTATTCTTTTCCTATCTTGGATAAATGATTCTGCTTTGCGCCCAGTCTTTTTCTCACCTCCACAAAACATGGCAGCACGTGCAATGCTAAGTAATTGAGTGTGTAAAAGTAAATAAACATATGACAATGTTTGCAGGGTGTAAAATTAATGCGTGTGTCCTGAGTACCCAGAATAAAACAGAGGAAAAACATGTTACGGATGTACGTATTTTTACTGGCCGTGCTTAAGTCTCTAGAGAAAACACTCATATGGTATAAGGTTTCAGCTGCTATACATTTTTTTAAATCCAGGAGCCTGAGTATATTGGAATGGGGTCGCTTATTATTATACGACTACTTAACGAAAGCACAATTTAAATTTTAGGAGACAGGGAAAACACTAAATGGTGTAGGGCAGGTGTTTTCCAGAACCACGTTTGGGAAATTGTGAGCTAGACATTTACTCTAAAATGACTAAAGGGACAAAATGAAAATCCATGATATACAGTTATTCAGTGAACCCATTATCATACGATACTTTCCTCACGACATCAAAGTCAATTCTCGCGTGACAAGTGGCACGTTTTCTCGCCGCCTATTTCCGGTGTGAATTTTCACATTCCCGCCATTACAACAACAACATAACACTGGGCCGCCGCATGCCGGCAAAATTTAGTCCACGGCACTCAAAAAGACCATTTGGGAGAGATATTTGTGTTTAGGTTTTCAAGAGTTTTCTATGAGTTCTTTAAGCCTGGACGAAGGTATGTAATAATTTCTATGCCAAGGAACCGGCATAATTTTCCCACTCAAATTTCCTAGCTAGCAAATAAAGCACCAATGAACCACTTAGCTCGCAGCTAACTTCTCTGTTTTCTGTATGGGTTTAGCTAGAGCGCTACGCTAAATGCTAACAGCTAGGTACTCATACGGGATTTAAGTTATGTTACTGAAACACGTTCACTTCTAACTGATTTTTTTAGCGGGTATGTGGAATATTGTTTATTTCGTGCAAAAGGTCACAGATAATTTCTCACTGATTGGCTGATAAGCATTTGCTTTTTCTTAAAAAATTATAGCAAAAATATTATTCGAAGCCAATATGAGGAGTGGAGTTAGCAAGGCATCAGACAGCTTTTTTTTTTATCAAGTTATATAGATAACTTTTGTAATCGTATGTTTTTGTTGCAAATTATTTTGAATTGGAAGCATACTAGAAACACAGTATTTACCGCAGGTTTTTAATAGGAAACGCGCACGGTATTTGGGCTTTTTATGTTATAAAGTCTATATATATAGTCTATAGTATGTTATAAGGTTATAGTTTTATCGAATGAGCAGCTTTATGTATACACAAGTCAGATGAGTATAACACCTTTATAATGTGCGCAGTACACTAATTAAAAGCAGCGCAAAGTTAATGGTATGAATGGAGTGTCATTTGCAGTTAAAACTCTCTAAATACATTCACATTGGGACAGCTGAGCAACAGAAACCTTTTTATTATTTATTATGAATGGAAGCGTTTCTTTTATGTATTATGTACAGTATTGAAATTTCTGCCACATCACTTCAGCCCACTAGAGTTTGAGTTTCTTTCTAGGGTTTTAGGCTCATTTGATTAAATTCCGTTGTCTGAATGTCATCTCAGGATGATATTTGTAACCAACCCCTGCTACCCATTTTCTCTCCATCGTTAAGGCCTTGTTTTGTGACTGACACTGGACTCACCTGTTCATCCTCAAAGCCATTTCAGCGCCCTGTTCACTCGCCGCACTGATGGCTGTCACGTTGCCGAAGTTGAGCAGTGGTGGCGCTGTCCGCATCCGTTTCACCAGTCTGGACGTGGGCACGACCAAATGGAGAGAGGGAGTTTTTGAGGTCCAAGAGAAAGAAAACAAAAGCAATCTTGTGTTGAAGTTTAACAGTGGCGGAGCACCAAAATATTTCCAGGTACAAACCTCAGACTGTACTTATCTTGAATATTTTTTAATCTCATTTTAGCTTACTTTATTCCTGTATATATTTTTTTTCTTTACAGTTGAACCACAATGTGAAAAATGTTGTTTTGGGGCCCATTCACAGTCAAAACCGTTTATCTGTGACACTGAAGGACTCAAGTGTTGTCATTTTGGAACGATTGTCCATCACGGTTGCAAAAAAAATGAAGGAATATCTGGAGACGATTAAACAAGGGAAGCAGACAGGTGCATTTAAATATGTGGTGCAAATTAGAGTTTGTTGTAAATTATGTTCAGTTATAGATTCTATTAAAAGATGAGTACTTATTAATGTTCTTTTTTTTAGCTTATAAGACGAATCAGGGAAGTGCTAGTTTTGGATTAGTTCTTGGGAATCGAGCAACCCAGAATGACCCAGGATTATCTTCATCAGAAAAGCAGGTACTGCTTCTTTATTGACTGTTTTTAAAGGCAATACATGGTTATCACTACCTGCTGGCTTATCATCTTTCTCTTTTTTTAATTCTCTGTAATGTCAAGATAACACCACGCAGGTCGAGTTTGGACAACAGAGAAGAGAGCACGCCACGAAAGCCTCTTGGGAGTCCAAGCAGAGTCACATCAACACCTGTACGCAGTGGACTGTCAGAAAACAGGTTTGTAGTGCTCTCCAGAGTGAATTATGTTTTCAGTGTAAAGTATACATTCATAAGTGAACATTCAGTGCAGATGTGTGCAGAAATAAACCGGTGGCTACTGCAGGGCTCACAGCATATCTTGACATAACAAACATCAGCCAATCAGAAGTGAAAACTGACCATGCCAGATAATTTGTTTTATATTTATATTAATGTTCATTTTCTTTTTGTCAGTTTGTTTAATTTTGGATTCTTTGGCTTCCATTTCTTGCTAAGTGAATCTTGGCAAATTGATACACTCTGGCCAGCTCTTCCCCATCATATGACTGCTACCAATTAAGGGTTTTGAGGGCCAACGTGTCCTTACTCAGAGACACATGAAGCTATCCTCAGCATCTTTTTGAACTGCTGCTCATTCAGCGTAACACATGGTGGCAGGCAGTTGTATTCAAAGATTTGTCCACCACTGTCCAAATCACATATCTTATTGAACTTTGAAGTAGTATCTGATGTTAACATATTTTGCATACAAATATATAATGATCTCCCACAACTGGATTGTACAGTCGTGACTGACAGGAGGGTAACTTTGCTTTTTTGGACACCTGTCTGTAGATGGCTGTGAAAGAATGATTTTCTGCTCTACCAATCAGGATTCCCTAGTTTTTCTTATACTCGGTCATTACATCTCCAGCTGCTTTGGGATTACTTTTATTCTAAATCTGATAAATTTGTAATAACTGTCGAAGTTGAGAAAATGGTTTGACTGCATCTACAGCTTATCCTCATTAACTGTCAGTACTATAGAAATGCAAACACAGTAGGATTTTGCTATTAGATTAAATGCATGAAAATGCATGGGTATTTTAATAGATTGCACATTTATTATGTAAATGTACCTTCTGGGCTCAGTGTGGTACCACATGTTGTATCAAGTTAAGTCATTAAGAATCTTCCAGAGTGTATTCCCTAAGGTTGTATTCTTGGGCTAATTTTTCAGACCTCTCCATAATTCAGTTCACTGAAAGTTTATCAAACATTTGTCATTTAATTTCTGCACAGAACCATCCTGTTCATTGAAGTACACTAAATGTTTTGTTACATTTTTCTTGTTGTTTTATAGATATTTTTTTTGTTAAAAATCTTAGTGTTGTAAATGTGATTTATTGTGCTGAAATTGATCAAATTATGGTTTAATGTTAATGAATAATTCTTTTTACATAGTACTAAGACTTGACATAACTTAGCTCATGGATGTGTTTCTCTTCAGGAGTGAGAAAAGGAAAAGGTTGATGAACTCTGATACAGATTTAACTGAAGACTACCCCAAAGAGAATGACTCCTCTAGGTACTTTGTGCTTTCAAATGTAATTTGT
>JAOTRN010000048.1:17559896-17570990 GCA_028566695.1 Bagroides melapterus
TTTCTGTAGCTGCTTGTGTGTTGATACATTTTTTCCACTTAGGTTTTTACAGGTCAAGAAGGGCTCCCTCACAAAGACTTGCTTGGAAACCTGACTAGATAAGCTTCATTCCTGAGTGATCTCTTGGTTTCCATCATCCAAAGAAATATAAAGTTTATCTGAACCATAGAAATAAACAGGATTTATTACTATCCAGGGTTGGTAGGAAAGACTTTTAGTGCTCCAAATGTAACCAGAAGGCACAAAGACCATTATTTGCTTCAGTGTACTGTAAAATGTATACTGTAAAACTTTCATGGGGTTATATGAGCACTAGATGCTAAATGGATAGATATACAATATAGATTCCTGGAAGGAAAATTTGGAACTCTTCCATACTTTTGAATACGTTGTGAAACCCTATGTTGTAACAGTCTGATTTGCTTGTGATGAGATTCTGAGCACGTGTAAAGCATTTTAATACCGCGGTTCTCCTTCACCTTTCACTACCTTAATATTTACTGTACATAAAGAGGGACTGATGGAATCCTGGCCGCTGTTTTCAGCAAAGCACTTTCAAAAAATGCTTTAAATAGACGCTCTACAGACAGTCCAAAAACCTCCTATAGTCCATCAACATCATGCAGTCATCTTAAGCGTTAACCAGCCAGTTTGTTGTTGATTGTTGATCTCTGGAAGCAAATACACATTATTCAGATGGTCCACTTTCTAGCTCTTGATATGTAGTGGATCATCTATAGACACAATTTCATATTCAGTCTCCATGGTCACACTTAATATTGTATGACAGAAAAAAATCAGTCGATATGTTGTTAAAAATCAATTGATTGGCAGGTTCATCCACTTTTTAATAATCTACATACTTTTTTTTATACCTGTGATGTAGTTTGTTGTTCCTGTCTATGAAGAAATAGGAAATGATAGAGTAGACATGACCTGTTCCAGAGACTGGAGCAGCATCCCCTGTGCTGAATAATTGAGAGAAAGGCTTGGATAATCCATCAGAGCAAAGGACGAGAGAGGGCAAGTGGAAGAGTGAAGGAGAGGAAAGGACGGGGCGCTGAGGAGTTGAAGAGTATTCTCATGAATCACTGATATGTTATTCAGCAGTTTCTCCTTAACTTTTCTCTCTTCTTCTTCGTTTGCCAAATACGACCCCAACTTCACCCCACTGAACTGATTGATATGGCTCAAGGGTGTTCACAGGTTTAAACTTTAAATCAAAATGAGTTTCAGAGGCTCACCGAAAACCAGCCACAGACTGCATGACTAACTTGTGTTTGTTTATCAAAGCAGACATGACTCAATCAGTGCATGGGCGTAACTTTGTTTTGAAAGGTACTGCGGAAGACTTGCATCATTTATTCACAAAAAAAACCCTTCTGAAGTCAATTTTATTCAGCTCTATGAAGCACATGCCACAGAAAAGATAATGGTTTTGTTTTAAACATCTATACGGTCATAATTGGATGATATATACTTTTAAATCTTTTTAAAAAATCTTTTAAAATTGAGTTGTTTTTGTTTATTTTACCTACACTATACCTAACCTCTGGGAGATTGGAAATATAAAAAAAAACACTTAATTTAAATGACTGCTTGGTATAACACCTTAAAATTTGTACATTTATAGTATACACATATCAATATTATGATTTTCTGTAAAAATCTTTGAAATCCTGGACCTGCTCAGATGTCAAATAATTATTATTTTTTTTTTTAAATCACTGAAAGTTTTTTTTTTTTTTTTTTATAAAACTTGTGGTTTCTATACTAACAGCTAATTCACAGGGACTTGTATGACAGATGTTCACATCATCTAAAATTTTTGTTATTTTACGAAGTAAACATCTATAAAAAGAGTTTCTTGTGTCAGAGCTTTAATTTAAATTTTTTCCTTTTAGTCTCCAGACACTGGAAAGTCTTCAATACAGAGGATTTTGATCAGTCTGATCACTCTGTAACATGACAAGCTGTGCTTCGTTAAGTCCAGAACAAAGAAGGACTACTTATAGTTGCTAGAAGCTTAGTTTTAACAGGACTGGACTTGTCTTGTGGATGTTGCACAGTGTTAAACATAACCATAAACAAATAAAAAATGTCATTTGTTTAATAAATTCATTTGTAATAATTGGTAAGTTGATGTGGTAAAATATTATTTAGGTTTTATTATGTGTTTTTTGTACTTATATATTGAAGTGATTGTTTCACAAATATGGGAAAGTGAGAGAAAAAAATTGTGCATGCCTTGTTTATTTGTTTCCATTTGCATATGTAAGAGTGACTCGCCAAGAGCTCTGATGACTGAAGTATGATCTGAAATAAATCAGCTGTGAAATCTCTCACATTCTTCACATTTAGGATTGCGTAACTTTGTGTGACACTCTGTGCCACATTCCGTTATTAACAGTTACACATTAAGGTTGTTAAAACTTTTCTAACCTTTGAGGAACGTCAAAATGTTATCCGAATTTCATACAAAAGCAATAATACAATCAACTAGTTCTACTAAATACAGAATCACGCACACAGCACACCGAAGTGAATCTGGCAGTGAGTATTCTCCTCAGCTCTCATTAGTCTTTTGAACATTTCACTGATTAAAATTAATGAACTGTTGTGTGTTGCACAGTTCAGAATCATCAGTGCATTTCTCTATCTAGCCTTCCAATAATGGGGTGTGTTGTGTAATTCTGGCTGTGTGCTCCAGGCTGCCTGCAGTACTACATTGGTGTATATGAGAGATTCATAACGTATTGTCTGTTCATTTTTATTAACCGTGATTAGTGTGACTTTATTTTACACATGTAATTAGAATCATACAATGTAGAAACAATTTATTCAAAGAAGTTTTTATCAATCACATCATTCTAGAAAACCTTTTTAAGTCATTTATTTTTCAGTAACTGCTTTATCCTGGTCAGAGATGCAGGGAAACCAGAGATACCAGAGAAATTAGAGAACCTGAACATGATACATTGAGAATATATAATGAATATGACACCAGTCTATCACAGAGCAATCATACGATCACAACTAGAGACTATTTACAGTAGGCAATTTTTCTACTAGTGTGTTTGTTACCCAAATGAGAATGAGGTTTCCTTCTGAGTCTGGTTTCTTCCTCATATCATCTTAGGGAGTTTTTTCTTGCCAACCTCACCTTTGGGCTTGCTCATTAGGAATAGATGTTAAAGATATATAGTAACTTAATTTTAAACTTTTAACTTTTAATTTTTTTATTGTGTTTCTATACTTATATAAAGTTGCTTGGAGACAATGTGAATTGTTAAAAGCGTTATACAACTAAATTGAATTGAATTTGTTTTTGGAAGGTGAAAAGAATCCAATAAAAGTAGAAAGAAAAGCACTTGGATCAAAGAAGAACATACAGAGAAATGAGAAAATCTACAAAACTAAACTACAGAACACACACGTTTTGGATGAACTGGACTAAATGTGCACACAATTGCATTTTATTCATAATAGTCATTCTCTTTTGACGCTGATCTAAGTTATATTCATTCATACAGTATATTATAATTTTTGGGGTTTCATTTATATTTTTCCACATAAATTAATTATATTATAGTTAAATTCTATTTTGTCTATCTTATATTGTTTATATTACTATAACAGACAGACAAAAAAAATACATTTCACTGCATGCCGTTCTGTGTATCTGACAAAATAAAATTTTAATTTGACCTTGGAGCAGTGAAACTCTTCTTAACCACTACACCAAATCAAATCATGCAACCTAGACATATTTGGTGTCCCCATACGAATGTCCCATATGAATGAGGTATTGTTCCCAACAGTAAGAATGTGGAAAATGCCACTCATGCAGTCTTGTTTCTCTACCAGTCACTGTGAAGCACTGCAAATGACCTACTGTGTCTCATTAATGAGAGCAGCTGAACTGTGCAAATTGCAGTGTCAGTGCACCTTGGCTTCATTTGTCCCCATTACTATGAGTTAATTCACAATTTCTTGCTTTTAATTGCTTCTGAACGAGGGGCTGAAGGAAAAGCTGGGGCTGGATCCATGAACTAGAACTGGTTGATATTCAGGCTGAGATGCAGAATTCAGCCGAGCATGCCAATGAGCTTTTAGAGAAGCTGTCAAGATGATGAGCAGGGCTTCAACAAATTAAAAGCAAACAGCAATGATTACAGTAGTTTAAATGGTTGAAATAAGACTTGAAAGAACAGTAGATATCTGAAACAATCTGAATACGTCTTTGATCAAACACAGTCTTTATTAGCCTAGCTGTCCTTTCTGAATTTTGATGTTTCTTATATATGTGTCCATAGTACATTTCTGAAATAGTTTCTTGCATGGAATATAAAAGAGTTTAGCTAGATTGCTTCTTGAAAATTACGGGGTGTGTCGGTTTCAGATCCAAGATGCTGAGGCAGAATGCTTTTGATTTTAATTAGACTTTGTTACACTGATTGGTTAGACATTATCCATATCCTATTTGCGATTGATTTTTCTTGTGTTTCTAAAGCTTCAATGTGAAACGCAGTGTGTAACAAAGCAGCAGACTAATACTGAGGACGAGTCAACAAACTAGTTTCTAGAATTAACTGAGGTCCAGTGGACTAAAGCAAGGATCACACCAGATGTACAGATAATTTTTATTCAATACATTGAACATATTTTCAGCTTAAATGTCTCCTATTAATTGAGCAGTTTGTCTTTTTGAAAAATGAATGTCTTCCTGTCAGAACATTTGACCCACTGTTGATGTGTCCAGGATAAACTCAGAATAGAATAGAATAGCATAGAAGCTTTTTGTTTGGTCACATATACGTACATACATTATACATATTCGGAGGTTGAGGTCGGAGCACAGGGTCAGCCAGGATACAGCGCCACTGAAGCAGAGAGTGTAAAGGGCCTTGCTCAAGGGCCCTCTGATCAACAACCCAGAGTCTTAACAGCTTGAGACGCTTTAATGGAAAAAAAAAGGAAACAATCCAAAGACAGACTGAGAGAGTCAAAATACAAAGGGATGTTCAGAGGGTCAAACAATACAGGTAAACAAACAGATTAGGACAAGACACCAAACTGGAAAACAGAGCAGGGGTTTAAAGAAAGATACAGAAGGAATAGCCATTTATTTGCCCATTTATTTATGAGTTTTGTTTTTTTTGTATATGTTTGTCATGATAAGACTATTCCCTGCCAGCCCACTAGAGGGGGTGCTGGCAGGGGATTGGATCTCTTGTTTGTTCATGTTCTGTGTCTTTTATTTTGAAGTCTGTTCTGTGTCATGTGTGTCTTGATTCCTTGTCCCACCTGTCCCTCCTTTAGTAGTAATCACTATGTGTATATATACCTCAGTGTTTGTCTTGTGCTTTGTTGCTTGTTGTCTGTTAGTGGTTGTTGCTTTTGTTCATGTTTTGCCTGTTTCGCCCTTTGCCTTGGACTACTTTGTGTATTGGTTACTTTGTGTTCCGTTCTTTCTTTATTAAAATCCTTAAATGCACTTGGATCCTACTCATCATTGATGCACAAATGTGACAGTGTTTTGTTTTCATGGAAACCATCACCAATCAGACAGAAATGCAGAACCTCATTTCTCATGTTAATGTGACATAAAATACTTAACACGATATAACGCTAAATTAATACAAAATATCAACCTGTCAATACCTTGAGCCAAACATGCAACATACAACAAAGACTAACAAAAACAGATACAAAGGTATAAATAGAAACACATAGCGCAACAACAAGAAACGGGTAACAGTTCTCATGGGAAAACACATGGCCTTAAGCGAGTAAATCTGGGAAGTGTCCCAGTAGTGTCCTGACAATATGATTGCTTTCCATTTCATGCAAGGTTTCTGATGCACTTCTAATGAGTTTTGTACCTTTGACCAAATAAATCAGCAAACGAAGCTGTGCACCATCATTATTTTTTGTTCAACCACAAGTAGAATGTTACTTATTATATAATAGTAATATACCTACATCACAGCTTTACATTGTGTGTCCTCTGTCCATATTCTTCTCTCATCAACCAGATCACACTTTAATCATGTGTATAGTGCAGCAGGCGATGAGATTCAAAACACTTGTTATATTGGTGGACAAAATTCTTTTGGAGAAACAGATTGTAGATTCAGGAATAACAACCCAAAACACCAGGTCATCATTTAACAAACTCTGATTTGACTTGACAGAAGTTGATGAAATCAACACAAACAGTGAACAGAGTCACTTTTAATGTCAGACACTCTTCAACAAACAGTTTATCAAACTTATTTTCTGTCTTCAGGCATCTCAAATCCAGTATTAAAATTATAAACTTGATAATTGCGACATCTGTTGCTATGTCAGCTTGAGCTGGCATAATGCTTAGTAATGGCACATCTTGACGATCTAATTAGTCTGTACATGTGGTGAAAGCAGAGTTCAGTTGTGGTGTTGGCATGGAAGAGACTGCGCAATCAGCCTGCTTTTCTGGGTATGTATCACACTGTGCAACAGAACCAAACAGCCTTGACCTTACGGATCAGAGGAAGGTTTCAGACATCATTTAGTCTGGATTAGCTGTGATGTTATTAAGTTTAAACAGGATATCAGTCTTCTTTTAGAAATATTTTGGGATTCAGTGTATTAGGATATAGGATATGTACTTAGAGGATATCTCAAAAACACGAGAGTCTGAAAACATCAGCTTTTATTGGTGTTACCTCTTTTTGAAGCTTGTTTTGTGACAGTAAATTAATGTACGTTAAATAAAAAAAGACAGGTATCACACTGGTAGATTATAGACCAAATACTTTTGAAATTTGTGTGTGTCGAGTACTCGTTTGTATTATCTAATGTGACCTAATGTAAGGGGCTGCAATACTGCGATGTGACCGCTACGGTGCTGTAGCGCTAGAGAGTAACGCAGCTCTCCCGAATGCTATCGCTGTAGAAGAAAACACAGCGTGAATTATGGTGTCACAAAACGTAAAACCAAGAATGCTGTCGTGGGCAATACATGCAAGGAAGAACTTAATTTTTTATGTGTGTAATGCAGCTGATTAATTTATTTTTGTTTATTTTTTTCTACTGAAAGAAAATTAAACAATGTCTCGCGAACGTTCGAGTTACACAGAATCAAAAAAGGCAATTCTCCTTCAACAGTTATGCAGTCAGACATATCCAATTATTATTATTATTTTTTATATATATATATATACATTTTTTGTTTTTTTTATTTATTTATTTTTTGTCAGATGCTAAAACAGAGACATTTCATTTAATAATCCTGGTTCAACTGATTTTACCATGAGGTGACACCTTTATTGTTAAGACACTATCCTTGCTCGAAAGTAATAAATATATAACTATATATAGCTTATATAACTATATAAAAAAAGAAAACTTAGACATAAGTAAAAATATGAATTTTGGGTTAAATTTTTCATTCATTCATTCATTCAATCATTCTTTCATTAGTGAATGTTATAAGATGTGCAGTGTAGTGGTGAATCTGGACTCCATCAAAGGAACACTGAACATAGGACTCTGGATGCAATGCCATTCCAGGTAAAATGCACACACGATAAATATAACCAGTAGTCCTGGTAATGTTTTCTTTGGTTAATATAAAGTTAGGATTCAGACTGCTTGTGCCACATCCCTAATTTCCATCCTCTTAATTAGTCAAATGAAAGACTCCTCTGATCTTTTGGGATCTCAAGAAGAAAGTGCTCAGATCTAAGCCAAAGCATCTTGCTTGACTTCAGATGCTGCTTCAGATGGACCAATACTGTGTCTGTCAGAATCAGTACTTACTGCTGCTGAGGAGGTGGAGTCAGAGCAAAGGGTCCACATTCAATCTGACACTTTAGTTCCCAAGCAGTGTGAGTTGCATCTAGAGAGAGAGGAGTGCTGATGTCTCTCAGGCAAACGCAGTGCCTTTTGTTTTGACTTAGAATGGAAAGGGCAGGCAAATAAAAATGAAATCAGATCATCTTATTTTTATCTTATTTTTTTCACAATGAAAATTAAATAAGCTGTGACATAATGTATGGCTGTACGGTTTGAGCTGAACTGTTACACTTTAAAAGCATGGGAATGACAAGGCTTTTCTTGTTCTTAACTCTTCCAATCCAACAATCTGTAATACTTTACAGTACTTTCATCTTTAGGGTCAAGGTCTGGAGATCTGGAGATTATCACAGAAACACTAAGTTTGAGGTGGAATACCCCCTGGATGGGACACATACATATACACATTCTCATCAAGGGGCAAGTCTTCCTAGTAGCATGCTTTTCAGACACGGGAAAAAACTGGAGAACAATGAGAAAACTTACTGGGACATATGGAACAACATGCATACGGAACCCAGAGTTTAGGATTGAGTGATTTGCTCAAGAGAAGAATCCTATCAGCTCAACAGTCCCATCTAAATAAAACATAAGTATAACCCAGTAACCTGACCACAGTACTATCAGTAACTTAGTTCATTCTTTGAATAATTAAAAATTCTACAGTATTGCTTTATATCTCAAATGACCTTTTCAAATGAGGCTCAAATGATACAAATCTTTTTTTTGGTAAGCATTGCCCTTTTTCTGAGCTATATTAAGATCAGGAACTGCATGTTCTACCTCTTTGATAGAGATGAACTACATTCCTCCGGTTATTTTACTGTTGTTACTGTAGATAGATGTAGACTCCAGTAGTCCTTCGAAACAAAACCCTAGAATCATGCATGCTCATCTACAGAATACATTCACTTATTGTGTTTTCTGTGATATTTTTAGATTGGTTGTATGTATTTGTATGGTGTAAGTTGTGTGGGCTGTAGTGTATTGTTTCTGATGTAGAGAATTATCAAGATGTTTGTTCAGTGTGATGTTAGAAAGAAAGAATTTTGTCCAGGGTTTATTTAGAACTAAATATCATCTATATTGCATGGGAAAGACAATCTTTCAGTATCACACAATATCTTGCAATTGTATATGCATAAAATACTCTACACAAAGATGAGTTTACGACTAAAAAGTGTTCACTATAAAAATATTTATTATCCTTTTTGTTAAGTACTGGTACAGAAACAATTTGTTTAGCTTTGTGTTGTCCATTTTATTAAGGTTACCCTATTCTACGTACACAATTCTTTATAATTTCTGAAAAATGACACCGTATGAACCACATAAACAAATAATGGTTCCGTGTCTTTTTAATTGCACTTTACTGAAACTTTAGCTGGCAAGACATTTCACCAAATTTTTATGCCTCTGCCACTAGGTGGAGGAGGCATTATATTTTTGGGGTGTCTGTCTGTATATCTGCTTATATGTTCATGTAGGAAGATCCCATATTCTAAGCGTGATATCTAAAAACAATCTCAAAAACAATTGGTTGTATTTTTTGTAGGATTTTGGAATTATGATTGTAATGAGCAGATGAATCGAGGCAATCTCGGAATTGATTCAAATATGGTCAAGGCCAGCTGTCTGAAACAGTTTTCTTCAATATCTTCCTTCCTGTTCCTCAGCAGAGATGCTACATGTACATTCATGTACAGGAACTCAAGATTTATGCATTTTGCCATTCATCTGTCCATCTAAGGTTTCTCTATAGCTCTATTCTTCACATCTCAAGAATGTCTGGCAAAATATTTGTAGAATTTATATCAAATCATTGAAACCAAAAGATGCACTGATTCCAGAATTGATTGAAACATTGACAAGGTCACAGGAAGGTCAAGTTTTTCAAAAGCTTCTTTTTTTTCTCATTCAGAAACTCAAGGTTCATTTGCTGGCTATTTAAGAATGATGGCGTTCATTTGTCCTTGCAGTTTTGTGTCTGTCTGTCTGTCTGTCTGAGATTCCTGTCAAGAATGATCGGTTATGTTTGTGAATGATTTATATAGAGTTATGATTGTAACCAGTACTGTAGATGAAGTGATTAGATTTTGGAATTCACACAAGGTCACAGCAAGGTCAAATGTCTGAAGTTCGGTAGCTTCCTTCCTGTTTGAAGTATATATTTTAGAGTATTTCTGGCATACAAATTTGTAACAAGAAGGATGTTACTGGTGCCAGACCCATCCACATCACTGGATTTCAAAAGTCACTAAAAACTGTATAACATTTTAAAAATCATATACAGATGTTTGGACATTGGAACAGATTTATTATTGAAAGTATTGAATGACTTCTATTCATCCACTGGAACATTCTTTCACCCGTCCCTCATCCATCCGTCTGTGCGTTTGTTCGTAAGTTTTTTCCACTTAGTTTTAGTAGTAATTAAAATCACAATATACAATGTTTTTGAGGTTAGAACCTTTAACTATCCAAAGAACCAACTGTAAAAAATATTTGAAACAATTCTAGTCTTATAAAAAATCTTTTTCCTCATTTATGATCTAATAAGCACTTTCTAACTGTAATAAAATAAACCACACACAAACTCTAAAAGTTTGCCTGCTGAATTTTAGTTCCAGTCACACTGGAAGGTTCAGTTAATTAAGCACATTGGCCAATCGTTCTCTGTAATATTTAATGCTGATGTTATTTGTCAGCTAAAACATTGACTTTCTGCTCCACTCATAACGTTCTAAAGTTCCACAACATTTACACGGTAAATACAGTAGATTACTACTGTTTTATATGCTTGTTATAATCATTAAATAAATGTAAAACATCTGCAGACCAAATGTTCAGTTATACTTTAGAGGTTGAGTCTGCTCTCTTATGCCAACCTAAAAAACATAAATATTCATCTGGAATGATAATTGGCCAGCAGCTGGAACCTTCTAGACAGAACTTTAATAGCTGCTGATAGATATTATTATTATTATCCATTAAAACAACAAACATTTTAATTTTAGTTTTTTTTTTTTTTTTTAATTTTAGGCAGAACCTTATAATACGGATGCTACAAAACTGCCCATTTCATAGTTTCATTATTGTCGTCAAACAATCTGATTGGATTTTTATAGGTTGCCTACTGGAATATAAATAAATCTTCTAAGAGGTTCATAGATTAGTAATTACTGTGAAATCTACTTTATATTTTATTTGTGTTTGTATGCAGACTATGCAATTTGGTTGTATATATAAATT
>JAOTRN010000048.1:17733022-17743693 GCA_028566695.1 Bagroides melapterus
TTATACTCAGGATGTTCAGTACACTGATGTTGGGTTATACTCAGGATGTTCAGTACACTGATGTTGGGTTATACTCAGGATGTTCAGTACCCTGATGTTGGGTTCTACACAGGATGTTCAGTACCCTGATGTTGGGTTCTACACAGGATGTTCAGTACCCTGATGTTGGGTTCTACACAGACTCTTGCTGCTTGTAGCACTGAGATGGCATAGTTCTAGTTAATGATGTTTCTGTGGCTCTATGAGGAAGACGCTTGCTGCCTGTCTGTGCTGCTAGAGGCTAAAGCTGAAGTCAGTGGAGCTTAGAGGACATCAGAAAGACTCTCGATAGCTCTCTGCCTACCAGCTAGCACTAACACACACACACACACACACACACACACACACACACACACACACATACAGTTTCATGTTGCGCTGTGTCTTTCCTACATGACTCTCTCTCTCTCTCTTTACAGAAATTTATATATATATATATTTGTTTGTGATAAAAGCTCCCCTGGAGAGAATAACAGCACTGAGCATCTTCCCTTAGTGTTTTCACACTATTAATGTATCTTAGACTCCAAGCAGAACATTTCAAGCTCATTTGAATGCATGGATTTAGTGTTGAAGCCCTGGAGCAGCCCCGAGTACCTGTAGTGGCTACAGGGGGGTTCCTGTGTGTGCAGTTTCACGTTTTAGATGCATTCATCATTTCTCCATATTTTCCTCACTGACTGCCTTCTTTCTTTCATTTTTCATTCCTTCCTGCATTCCTTACTTTTTCCTGTTTGTATTTGTTTTATTTTTTTCCGTCCGTCCTTCTTTGCCTTCCTTCTTTACTTAGTTACTTACTCTCCTTTTTATCTTTTTGTTCTTCAGTATATTCCTTCCTTTCTTCCTTTCCTTCCTTCATCAGTCTCTCTCCCTCCCTCTTCCTTCCTTCCTGCCTTTCTTTGTGTCGGTATTTATTCCTTTTTTTTCCTTCTGTCTGTCTGCATTCATCTCTTATTACTTGAGTTCATTTTTATTGTTTTTATCTCTCTATTGTTCTGCTCTTCCATCCTTTCTTTCTTCAGTTATTCCTTCCAGTCTTATTTCTTTCCTTTTTTGACATCTGTGATCTTGAGACCACTTTTTTTCCTCGTTGATTTTTATCAGTGTGCAGCCTCATATGTTGACAAGAAGAGCAATAAAAGCAATTCTAAAATTTTAAGTTTCTTTGGCAGCCACTTATTAATTTTGCCCCATATTCTTTTAAGAGAACTGCTTTAAGAGGTGGACGTGTGAGGTTCTTTTGTTAGAGGAAAGGTACAAGGCTTTTCCTGTCTTTTTTTCATCAGCATCATTGTGTGCCATATTGTTTATATTCTCATTCCCATGTATACTCTTGAAAGGTGCCAATAATTATAATAACGACCTAAAGGAGAGTCTGTCTGAGCAACTCTGTTCATTTTTACCCCATTCTTTCTCCCTCTCTCTTTGCTGAGTGCTGAGTGGGGAAGAGGGAAGGGGAGGAGCAGCAGACCACGTGCATGTGTGTATGCTTGTGCGCGCTCACGCGTGCATGTGCGTGAATGTGTGCGTGTGCGCCGGTTCCCATGCCTTTACTAGACCAGCACTGGGAGAGGGACGACTCACACCTCCACACCTCAAGCGTGTGTGTGTGTCAGGACAGAGCAGTAGAAGCAGCTGTTGTTAGGGGCTGACGCTGTAGCATGGCACTGCTGCTGGACTGCCCGCCCTGCGTGGGTGCCTACTACTGCCTCATGAGGACCAGGTTCAAGAGGAGGCGAAAGAAACGCTCTGAGCGCAAAGGTCAGCCTACTCGCACTTTCACATACCAGAGCCTGCGATCGAGGCTGACATCAACGTTTAGCTTTTTGTGTCTTAACTCTAGATCTTTTACTTGTAAACAGGAGTGTTTGGTCGTTTTAGTATTTGGTGTATAGATGTGCGTGTTCATGGGTTGTGTATCGTTGTGCTACGCTGCAAAGTCCCAGAGCTCTAATTTAGGTGACTTCTGTTTCTCTGAGGTAACAACCCTCACAGTAGACCATACACTTTATAGACGACTGTCCTGTATATATTTGCAAATATTTCCCCATATGATTTCAGTATATATGTTAAGGAATTTGATTCAACAAGAATGTGAACTGTAGTGCATGACTGTGAGGGCGTCAATCGATACGTATGTGATTCACGATGTATTTTATAGAAACTGTTTTGCTTTTATGGCTATAGCATGACTCTACCTTTTATCCACTTTCATTCAATCTCTATATCCTGTCCAGGGTCAAAGTGGATCAGTCGAACACTGATGGTGAGGTGGGAATGCGCTTAATCGCCGTAATATTTTTTGAACAACCAAAACTCCCACACTTGTAGGACTAAAGCTCTGAACTAGAATTCTTAACTGTTCTCCAGCTGTCTGGGTTTTGGGAAACCACGTGTTTCAAAAAAAAAAAAAGGGATCCAAAGTAGAAGCCTTTAGAAGCTGAAACCCAACTTGTGTATTTTTTTTAAAAAACATTTTATTAATGGCATTGAAGAAATATTTTTAAAAGACTCATGGACGTGGTGTTCCAGACTTCCAATCGTTACTCATATAGCTACCTTCTTTTCACTGTGATGTCACCAAATCATTTATTATACGATATTATATGATTTAACATTGTAATTATTATTAAAAAGCTGTGACGAATCTTAGCCATATTATATACAGATGTGCTAGAATCCACTCAGACACATCGATCATAATAGCTGGAAGTAATCGCCGGAAAAATCGCTGAATTATTAACAACAAACACGGGGAAAAAAAAAATCAAAACGTATGAGCAGTCAATGCACGGGAAAACTAATATATTGTGGAAAAATTCAATGATATTTATTTCAAATAATTTATTTGTATAACATTTAGTCATAAAGCAGCCTTTTCCAGAATAACCTTTTTTTTTTTTTTTTTAAATAGATAAATTCCTCCTTGATGTTACCACTTCAAGTTGTTCAGGTTGAACTCCACTTTAAGGCAAAATTCTTAAAAAAGTATTAAATGTAAACTGAGGAGAGCTTCAGACCCTCCAGAGTGAGCTTGTTGACTGATGAGACTGTTTAGCAGATGAGAGAGCAGATCATTAGTACATCATTGCCTCCTTGGGGTTTGAAGAACTTAATCAGAGTTTGGTTATAATCAGTGTTCAGCTGTGGAGAATTGTTTTATTCACCTCCATTTTGTGTCTTAAATCTTTTCTAAATGTTCACCCTTCTGGAGAGCAGTACAGTCAACAGTTGTTTATGTCTCCTCTGTTTACCTCAGGGAGTTTTAGCAAACATGATGGTCTGGTCTCTGCCTCAGGGTCTTAAGGCCCTCCAGATATAGATTCGTGGAATAATGTTTGAAAGTAAAGGTCTTTTCACACTACACGATCACCGAACGTATTCTCTGAGCGCTCCGTGCGTTACAAGATGTAATTTTATGTTCCAGAGAAGAGGTCAAATGTTACAGATTTTACATTACCTGACCATTTACGACTGGTATTCTACCCAATTTCCAGACATTTTCTTAATGTCTTTAGTAGAAAGGTACGGGCGAGAATGAATGACATGGTGAAATGGAAATTGTGTATGGAGTAAAAGGCCATGGGATGTGATGTTATAGGAAAGGAATCATACAAGGTTGGTGTGATATAGGCTGACATGAAGCAGGGTTACTTTTCACTCTGAAATAAATTATTTTCCAGTAACGGCACATTCTGAAATGCTTTAAGAATAAAAACTGTTACAGCACTAATTTACTGTCATTAAACTTCTCTTCATCCCTCTCGGTTGAAGTTGGTAAAACAATCGGACCCAAAAGTATAAGAGTCTTTTTATAAATCTTATAAAAAATGTTAAAAGACCACAGTTTTA
Organism: Bagroides melapterus; assembly: GCA_028566695.1. Taxonomy (NCBI): domain Eukaryota; kingdom Metazoa; phylum Chordata; class Actinopteri; order Siluriformes; family Bagridae; genus Bagroides; species Bagroides melapterus. Next base: position 17,736,914 of record JAOTRN010000048.1, read on the forward strand.
AAAGTCTTTGTGGAGCATCCACAATAATGTCTCTGTGTAAGGTGTTACTATATTTATAATGAATTATGACAAGTGCATGGGATGTGGTAGTGTAGTGGTCGAGGTGTCTGACTACAGATCGGAAGGTTATGAGTTCAAATCCAAGGTCCCCCAAGCTGCCACTGCTGGGCCCCTGAGCAAGGATGTCAACCTTCAATTGCTCACTTGTATAAAATGAGCTAAAAAAAAAAAGTAAGTCGGTCTGGATAAGGGCGTCTGCCAGAAATGTAAATCTAAACTCTGCCGGCTAGTGCTATTCAATTATATTCTCGAATTTGATTGGTCAGAACTTTTGCTTTATTTTTGCATAGCATCAAAGCTCAGACAGACGTTGTGTCCCTAACATTGACCGATAGGTTAATATTAACACGCTCCAGCTAACACTGTACGTCATTGTTCCTGTAGTTAGAGCTCATATGTCGAGGCTTGCTAAAAGGACTAATACTAAACTAATAAAAACAAAGAGAAATGTCTTTTTGTTGATATAAATTCTGACCATTTACATAACATTTCATATGGTAGGAGTCACAGGTATCAGCATTTTGTAACAATCACAGAGAGAGAGAGAGATCACTGATATAACATGATAACAGGGACTATAATCAGTGGAGACTCGCTAAAATAATAACATGCTCCGGTCTCTTTGATTATACCAAAATAATCCACCTCTGCCTTTGTGTAGTGCCACATCACACCACTCTCGAGAAATGGAAGGTGGAACGATTTGTGTTTTGTCATGCATCAAGCACAATATGGTCAAAGACCCGAAATAAAAGAAAAAGTGTTGTGGGTTTTTTTTAGGTTTTAGGTTTTCAGCTTTCAGAGGCAGTGAGTGATAACAGTAGACACTGTCAGATGGGGTTTGTGCTTTTCCTCAGCAGGGCCTCTGTGAGTGCTCGAGGCTGTGCGGGATTAGCAGTGGAGCCTGCAGGTACCGAGCTGTGCTTTCAGAAAGCACTACACCACACCTTAGCTGTCTGCCTTAACACCCACTCGCTCTGCAGCAGCCTCGCTGTAATAAGAGGCAAAATCCTGAGGTGCTGAAATGGCATTTTCACAGCGCTAAAGCCACATGCCGAGTTAAGATGATTGTCACAAATGGTAGTGTGTCTCGCTCTTATATCAGCTAGTGGCAGAAACGCAGGAGAGCGGCAACGGAACACGCACGTCTCCTTTAATCTGATTCTCTCGAACCCTCGCTGTGAAATTCTCCCTCACTCATTCAGACACCTGTCCAGATAGAAGTGTGTGTGTGTGATGGATCATCAGCTCGCTGTTCTGCTCCTTGTGTTTTGTTTTTCCTGATCTCCAAATCTCTCTACTGACTCTTAGCACTGCATGGACACTTCTCTTTAAGCCTTAACTAGGGAGTATAATGAACGTTTGGAAAATACATTCAAACACCCACAATTACAGGCTGGCACAATTCTTATTCCATCAGATTTTCATTCCTAGAAAGAGAGAAAGGTCTCAGCCGGAAGCCTCTCCATTGGGCCGCTGATGACATGTGAAATGAGCAGGAGGCCCGGTTTCTGCACAGCCAGCAGAATGATGCAAATGAACTGTTTCAGATGGACTGGATATTAACAATGATGCATGGCTCTCGCTGACAACGCCAACTTTCTCAGTTACACATCATTTTCAGAAGTTATAAAGGAGCACACAGATTTTCGGGCTCTTAAGTTGATAAATTGTATTTGTTTCCAGTTTGCAAGTGAGCAAAAAATCATTTTTTTTTTTTTTTTTTTGCTAAGATTGCAATTTGCAATATGACATTTTATGGTTCTGAAATGAATCGTCTATATAAAAAATATATATATATATATAAAAAATTCTTCCTTTTTTTTTTACTTTGTATATTGAATGGTCCATCTTCACATTCAGAGATAGCTAATAATTGAATAACTTCAATTATGAACTATACACAGGCAAAGAGATGTTAGTTTCCTCCCTGAGTAGTAATTATTTGTCTTGTTAATTAATTAACAAGTAATTATCCTCTCCAAGGCTGCGGTTGTTAAATGTTTCTCGGGCTGCTATCGTCAGAGCTGGATCTCATTACCCGCCCGCTAACAGAGACGTCTGCATATTCATTAGGCCAAATGATGCCAGCCCTTATTGTTGATTAAGATGGCTGTGCTATTGTGCGCCTGTTGCCTTGTGGGCGAGGCCTGAACAATGCAGCGGTGCTCTGTTATAGTAGGAAATTAGCTGGGTTACACGAGCGCTGCATTACAACGGCCTAATTAGACTTGATTAGCACACTGCATAAAGGAGGCTGGGTCATGCAGGGACTATTGTAGTGGAACACTCCTGAGAGAGAGAGAGAGAGAGAGAGAGAGAGAGAGAGAACGTGTGTGTGTGTTGGTCTAGAAGGGGCACTCAGTGCACTTGGCCTCATTAAACAGACATGCTGAAGCCTCTAACATATCCAACAAGTAAATAAGTGCTCGCACAAACAAAACTTTCTGCCACATCAGTAATAAGAGATCTGCTCTCTCACCTCCTTCATCACTCCTTCATTACTGCTGCACACAGGAAATCTGCTCCTTCTTCCTTTCCATTTATCTGCACATTCTTCCAGCTTGTTTCTTCATCTGTGTTTCTTATTTTTTCAATCCTTTCTTCTCTCCATTCATCCCTCTTTTGTGCTGTTTTTTTAATCTTCCTTCCTTCTGTCCATTTATCTGCCCATCCAAACAGCATCCGTTGCAGTGCTCTCTTCATCCCTCATTCCGTCCAGCCTTTCCTTCTTCTGTCCATCCATCCATCCATCCATCCATCCATCGTTATTCATTCCTTATTTCCATACATACATACATACATACTTAAAAGCATACATTGTGGTTGTATATTTTGTCACTTCTTCCTTCTTTCCTTTTTTTATCATCCTTCCTTTTTTCTTTCCCACACTTGTTAACTCACTCACTGTGTGATCCATGGATAAGATAGTGAGTGTGTGTGCATGTGTGTGTGTGCGTGAGTGTGTGTGTATGTATGTTTGTGTGTACGTGTGTGTGTGTGTGTACGTGAGTGTGTGTGTGTTTCTTCATGAATGCTTCTCTCCTCTTATCCTCACACACCTGCCTGCCGATCAGAATTATCTTCAGACGTATTTATAATGCAGTGAAGTTCTAAACACCCCCCCCTCCACACACACACACACACACACACACACACACACACACACACACACACCTTTAGCCATCTCTCTACTACCCAGACTCAGAATCCAGATACTAATTGTAATGGTAACACTCATCTGTGTACCTCATAAGAACATTCTGTAGCAGTTTGTCAGCCAGCCAAGACAACAGCCTGCTTCGTCTCTGCCGCACATGCTGAGAGTGTGACAGTGAAGCTGCTGCATCAGATCACTGTTCTCACGTGGCTGATCACATCATGTTCTTCTTTGTTTTTGATAAAGCGCTAAACAGATTCCATAACGTCCGACGATAACGCGTCCAGAGAAGTTGCAGATCTTTCTGAAACCTAAAGGACTCCAGACAAGGTACTTAGGATTGTTTTTTTTTGTTTTTTTTTTGTAGCAGCATGACAAATGGAGAATTGAGAGGCTCTTGAGAAAAAGTCTGGTGAAGGAGTGACGGTAACTAGTTTTATCGAACGTTCCACAACATTAAATCTCTGTAATATATAAAGCTGTAATACATAAAACACCTCAATACAAAAAAAATACTACTGCATCATTTGTCTGTTTTCTGCGAACAGCTCACCCCACAATTGTCTTATTCATTAGTTATTAAAGGTATTATTTTATTCAGCTGACTTTATGATATATATTCCATCCTCTTCAACCAAATTTATTCACAGGTTGTTTTTTTTTTTTCTTGAACGTCTGTCATTAAAAACTCGGTTAATTCGTCTAGCCAGTCATATTCCTAACCACGTACGACCGCTTGTATAAAACTTAGCAGCGACACAGCCGTCACAATTTACATGCTGCTGTCCAGAAGTTGGACACTTTTGAGTCCGCTGAGTAGATCATATGTTTCCAGAATAATTGTGTTACCTCTGAGCAGCAGCATGCTCCAGTCTGTCAAACTGCTGAGAGCAGATGAATCCGAGGTCAGCGCTGCTCACGAATTAGCAGTCTCAGGTTCGCTCTTTATTGATGTGAAAAGAGGTAATTTGCCTCTCAAAACGCAAATGGCTAATTCCCACACGGTCTCATCATTTCACTTTCAGTAAATGTCCTTCCGTCCATGATGGCGTAGCTATTGCAGTCAACTCTCCCATTCCCTGAGTGCATTTATCAAGTCCTAGAAATCAAGAACCACTTTGTCAGAGCGTTCCGTCGGCCCCTTTTGTGGTGGCGAAGTCCTAAAAGCATTCAAAGTGTAAAAAAACCCGCAATTTGCCGCAAGGTGAAATTGGTGTTGGCAGACTAATTCAAATCTGTTATTAGTCATTAAAGTGCAGAAATTGAATAATGGAGCGGCAGGGTTTTTGTGGCCGACGGGCGGGTTGCGCCGCTTGTGGCGAGGCAGAGGGGTGGCTGCGCTCGTCACCCCCACACACCCGGCCCATCAGTTTTAATCAGGCAGAGCGACGGGCAGCTCTGTCCTCCGGGAGCCTCTCTTCATTAAGCACTCGGTCAGCCAGCGTCGCTTGCACGTGTGCTCCATTAAGGATCATTACCTGGGTTCAGGCACTGAGCAGAACTGCAGAAGAGCTGAGTAGAGCTGCATTGCAGCACAGACTGTGTATGTGTCTGTGTACGTCGTGAACACACCTACAGATCTTCCTGCCACAAAACTCTTTCTGCTGATCCATGCAAATATAAAGTCCAGTGGGGATTTGATGCATTTTGTTCTGAATCCCTTCTCCCAGTATTGTAGATGAAAAACCCGGCTGCCTCATGGCCTGGGAGATATCATTTCAAAGAGCTACCAGGAAAGATGAGTGTGGCTTGCTGCTCCATTTTTGGAAAGGCTCCTCATTTCTGAACAAATCAGCTCCGAGCACTGGATCTATCTGTCTGCGTTAGGACTTGGTGTGGTGGCTTTGACAGTTTACGTTGGACACTGGGCTTCAGCATTCCTCATATTCCCTCATGTTAGCAAACACCCATCCATCTCTGTCTGTTCTCACTTTTTTCACTCGCATTCACTCGCTCCCTGCCTCATGATTACTTTTCCATGCCTGGCGCCCTCCGACCTCCACCTGCTGTTGACAAGTGGCCACCTTGTCTCAGACCTGCAGGGCCACAAGGCTGTAGACTTGGAGACAAATTGCCATTTTTCTCAGTCTGGGCAGAACCTCTTCCGTGCCAGACCGGACATTTAAAAATAAAAAAATGTGTCATTATGGCTTCCTTGTTTGTCAATAGTGTTTAATCGTCTAATCTTCAGTCAAGAGTATTCAATCTATGTTTAGTTAGAGAGCATGAGAACACACTCGGTGGTGGTGGTTGTTGTTGGTGTGCAACACTGCACTGTTCTTCCACACTTTTTTGTCGTACTTGTCTCACAAACCAGATGTTTAGTATCTATAAACATGACCGTGAACCTCCTGCATTCCCAGAACGAAGCCGTTAGAGTGGCACAGCATTTGACCACCAACAGACCTTGCTGAGGGACTTGTCTCGTCTATGGAGGACTTTTTTCCAACTGGGATTTTGGGTACTTCTTTACAGTCTAGCCACTATTTATATGGTGATTTACAAACTTCTATTTCATGCTGCACAGCTACGGAGAAAGCAGCATCTACCTGTGCACTATATTGAAGTGACAATCAGGAGATTCTCGATTCTGCTCCAAACCCTCATTGCATCATGGTGTTGTATCATTTCCTGCTCGAAACCGACACACAGAACAACATATATATACGTGGAAGTGTAGAAGTTTAACCTTCAGAATTGTAAAGTTTGTGAGCAGAGAAGTGTACTATGTATTATTGATATAATATTCAGATATTCCCTGGTCCATGGGAAGAGCATCTGAGGTTGAGGTGCATTTGAAGTTGGTCCCGATTGGAGCTCGAGGCCGTGAGTGCTTCTTTAATGTACTTATGCAACTGTCCTTCATCAGATTTGTCTCCCTCGCAGTCTTATAAACATCTCAGCACCCAATTACCAAATACTTCTACATTTTAATCTGATGTACCACGAGGAAAGCTCTGTCTGGAATGCGCTGAAAACCTCATAAAGTCTGGACAGAGGGTAAAGGCATGCCCTAATGATTCCATCTTCCCTTAATACTTTTATTTCCTTCTTACACAGCACCTTGTGTCTTCCAGTTTGGCCGGTAATGGGATAAGAAGTGAACTGACTTTTCCCTGCGCTGGCTGTGCTGTAATTGGAGTCTGATGGAAGCCTAATTGTAAATGGGTTTTGTATCACTACTCATTTCTTCTGATGTCCAGTGAAGGCGCGTCCCATTTTTGGTGTGATGTTGGGGCTAAACCTCCAGTCTCGCACTGCTGCACACAGCCACCAGCTCCGGCTCTGGCACTGAGGCCTGCACACACTCAGTGTGTAATAAAGTTGTTAATTTAATATCTGTGGTCTTTCTTTCTATCTTTCTTTCTTTCATTTCCTTTTTTCTTTCTTTCATTCTTTCTTTCTTTTCTTTTCTTTTCTTTTCTTTTCTTTTTTCCTTTTCTTTTTCATGCTTTCTTTCTTCCTTTCTTTTTTCCTTTCCCTTTCTTTCTTCCTTTCTTTCTTTCTTTCTTTCTTTCTTTCTTTCTTTCTTTCTTTCTTTCTTTCTTTCTTTCTTTCTT
>JAOTRN010000048.1:17854569-17864660 GCA_028566695.1 Bagroides melapterus
TGGTGGTTCTTTATTTACAGACGGAGGGTTAACTATAGCCACGGATTGTAATTGTGTACTTAAGTGCATTTAAATGGTGAATTTCCCTGTTGTATATCCAACTTAGGCCGTAATCTGAAAGAATGGCTTCAGGAGCAGTTCTGCGACAAACCTCTGGAGCAGTGTGAGGACATGCGTCTACATAACGCCGCCTACGTGGGAGACTTGGACACCATCAAGAGCCTGTTGCAGGAAGACAGCTTTAAACAGTGAGCACTTTCCATCTTTTAATACGCATGTTTGTATTTTGTGCAGTTGTTCTATTCCAGTTCCAGTTATACTATTCTGTATGTGCGCATGATGGCTTCTTAACATCCTTCCTAATGTAATTTTCTTGCCTGTGCAGACGGATTAATGAGAAGTCGGTGTGGTGCTGTGGCTGGCTGCCCTGTACTCCTCTGCGTATAGCTGCGACTGCTGGCCATGGAGACTGCGTGGACTATCTCATCAACCATGGTGCTGAAGTAGATCTCGTAGATGTCAAGGGTCAGACAGCTCTGTATGTGGCCGTGGTTAACGGACACCTGGACTGCGTTCGGATCTTACTGGAGGCCGGGGCAGACCCAAACGGCAGCAGACACCACCGCAGCACACCTTTATACCACGCAGCCCGGGTGGGCAGGGTGGACATCCTACAAGAACTGATCAGGTGGGAAGCGAAGATTGTGTTTTATTTCTTACACACATTATTATTCTCATTATTAGTTTAACCAGGACATGCTATGCCACTTTGCAGGTTCAACGCTGATGTGGATGTGGACCACCAGCTGGGACCGAGGCCTCTGTTTAGTGCTCGCACACTTTCCACACTGGTGGTGTGTCCTCTATACATCAGTGCTGCCTACCATCATTTACACTGCTTCAGGCTGCTCCTGGAGGCTGGAGCCAACCCCGACTACAACTACACCGGCCCCGTGAGCCGTGAAGCCCTGAACAGAGGTCTGGCCTCCTGCCTCCTGGACGCCGTGCTTAGACATGGATGTGAGCCGACTTTTGTCAGACTGCTGCTGGATCACGGCGCTGATCCACAACTGGTGCCATGGGAGGAACCTGATCCTGATGCTATGGGAAGAGTGCGTGTCAACCCTGAGGCCTTAAACATCTATCAGGAGGCCAGGAGTAAGTGTTATTCTTAAAATATTGAGATGCTTTTGTTGTAGTCGAGATGATCTTTCGTTGTTTTGTAGAATTTTGACTTGGTTTCCCAGACAGATATGCACATAGATATTTTTGTATTCACAGCATATTCAACTTTTTTAGATTTAAGCTTGTAAATGAATTCAGACCTGTGGTGATTTAGACCTCTGCTTTCTTTCAGAATGTCCGAACAGGTTGACTCATTTGTGTCGCATAGCCATTCGGAAGGTGATGGGCAAACACCGCCTGAGGAACATCTCCAGCCTTCCTTTACCTGATTCCATCAAGAATTTTCTGCTCCACAGAGACTTCTGTTCCCTTTCCTGAAGGAGGGGCAGATTAAACCGAAGGCTCTATTCTGTTCTGTACCTCTACTAGGGACACTGGGAAGTTTTTGTGGGCTGGAGATAATGCCGATGGAGCGACAGTCCTTTGAGTTCCTTCTGTCCTGTGCTATCGCTTTGATGTTCCAGTTGTATTGCGCTCATTATGGTGGGAGGACATTCCCTAAAGAAAGCAAACACTTCCGGTTTCATAGCACATCATTCTATATGTTGCATGTTGGTAAAAAAAAAAAAAAAAAAAAAAAAAAAATCACTTTGTTTACACGATAATACTTCCAGTAGCATATTCTGTAAAAGTTCTATATAATATTCACAGAATACACAACATAATTATGTTATCTCTTGAATATCATTTGGACTATTGTCTGCAGTGGTAAGCAGTGGTAATTTATATTTAAGAATAAATTTTATATTTCTTTTTTCTTTATGGTCAATGTGGTGTAAAAGTCAAAAAGCGTAATTTATGATTCTCTATGAAATGTATTTATAACATGCTTAAACATATTGTTAAACTTTGCCTTAAATTAAATTCAGATGACGGTAATAAACTAGAATATCCCCACTGTCTGTGTTCTCGTGTGAAGAAAGCCCGAGATCTCTCATGTTTCATTAGCCTGTGCTTAGTGCATCTTATTTTTCTTTGAAAGTCATTTCTCATATAATTTACAATACTACTGAGGCTCGAGTCACATGAATATGATTCACAAATTTGGATTTATGGATTGTGTTTTTAAGCTTAATTACCATCCTGTGCAGGCAATTCAGAGAGCCAAACTTCCTGTAGGACCTCTCTACCAGCCACAGACGATTCCTCACAGCTCGAAGAGTCTCAGTAGATATCATGTTGAGGTCTTACTGACAGAAATAGCTCCTTTATATGATGTAGGATTCCTTAGAGGGTTCCAAGTATATATCCTGCTCAATTTCCCAGCAGCTTTGCTTAAGATACCCACAGGGTGTCTGGGTAGAAATTATTTTGTCCTCTTTTTTTATATGTTGTGACAGTGAAACCACATACTGTCAAAAACCACAAGCTGTGGAAAAAAAAAAAGGCAAGCCTGGGAAATGTTTGGATCTGCTGCCACATCGCCGGTGGACCTGCGTCCCACTGAGAGTTGGAGATTGTGGAGGTAACTCCTGCCAGTTGAGGGAAAGGTGGGATTGTACAATAACTAACACATGCACTATTACAAATTCTCAAAATCATCATCACCATCATCATCGTCATCATCCTCTGTCCTGCCTGTCTGATTCCTCTGTAATTCGGCTGTTATGCATTTCAGCAGGAGAACGATCAAAGCTTAGACATCATCTCAGTTCTCAGCTTTCCTAAGTAAGATGAATCATTCTCTTTTTTCCCGACAGCTTCTCAGTTGTGGAACTGGAGCTCTGCCACAGAAAACCCCAAAACCCCAAGTGTGTGCTCGTGGAGTGACGTTTCCCACTGCGATCCTCTCTCCCCTTTTTTTAGACCCGTCTTCCTGTGCCAAGTCTCCCCTACACAGGGCAATCGTCTGATTATGATTCTCAGCCTACTGTAGTAACTGAGCTACAGGAGTTTTTAATATGGAAATGGGAAAATCCAGCTGTATGCGTGCCTTCGGATCTGTTTTTCATTACAGGTGTGACAAGCCAGCAAGTGTTTTCTGGTTCTAGTATTTAGCAGTAGAGTTTGTGGGTCAGTGTTAAACAATGCTTTTACATGCTGTCATCTGTAGGCATCACAGCTGCCCAAAAGATGGCACTCTTCTCATTCAAGCACTCGTCTGTTTCCTCCCCGAGACTCACATCTGTTTTAAGAGCTCATGGTGTGACTTCCCAATATTATCGCTCAGTATCATAAAAGTGCTTTAGTATGGAGAGTATACAATTACAGTTAGCTTATCCTGACATGAAAAGGGTATTTTTGTAGGGAAAAAACATATAAAGCTATGAAGTGTTGAAAGCACTGATAGCCTTAATACACATAAAGGGTTAGGGATCCAAAGAAAATCTTTTGATAGTTCTTAAACCATGTGGTATGACATGAAATTATTATTCAAATCAGTTCACTCAAAACAGAAAAACAAAAGCGCTGTAAATTATTATTTATCCTAGTTTGTGTCTGCGCTCATGATTCTTCTTCAAGTCCCTTTGTAAAGAAAGACTGTTTCTCAAAGCAAAATGTGATTCATAATTGATTTAAAAATGTGTTTAAATAAAAAACTAAAGGCTAAGCATCACACTCAGTCACATATAAGCTATCGTTAGCGACTAGTTAGCATTGTTCATACTATGCCTTCATTGACATGCATTTTTTTTAAAGTGAAACATATTTTTTAAATTCTTTCCACAGCAAGAATCATTTATTTGTTTGAATTCTAAAAACAGCTTCCTAGTTTTACTAGCAAACGTTTGAATTTGGTTATGCTAGCTGTCATATTTTACCTAGTGAGCTAAATAGCTAACAAAAGTTATGTCCATGTTCAGTGTGACTAGGAGGTACTTCTGAAGTAGATGCTTGAAAGATTTTATATTTTTATACATCTTTAGATGACTGACCAAGAGAAAAAGGTTTTATAAGTTATACAAAAAAAATTGTATATGTTTGCACCTGACACCAAGACAAATTCCTAGTATTGTAAAGTGCTCTTTGTTGATCCCTTTGCTGTACCTGGCAATAAACCTTTTTCTGATTCTGATTCTGATTCTGATATAAAGTTAATTAACATTGACATTGCTGGTGCAAAATGTACCCTGATAATGATACTCTTTCACTGTGTTAAAAGCTCTCTTTGTGTATTTTTGGTGTTCTTGTATTACTGTAATATTGTAGGTGTAAAAGTGTACGCTTTAAGGAATAAATAAAATAGCAAATGGAGTAATAATTCCTGGTCCAATGTTGCATTATAGAGTGATAGGTTTAGTAACAAGATGGAGAAATGGAGACAGACAGACAGATAGACAGACAGACAGACAGATAGATACAAGCAACAAAATGGCTTAGAAAAAAAATGTGCAAAGGAGCAAGTGCAGATAAATATGTAAATATATGTACGACATTAAACAAAGTTATATGTCATATAGGTCATATGTGTATAAGAATATGTGTTAGATAGTTGTGTAAATATGCCTGTGCAAATGTGTGCATTATATACACTGTGTGTACAGTAACCAAGAAATATACAGTGTATGTACTGAGGTATGATATAGATAGATGGTAAACGAGGGTAAGCAATGAATTTTTGCAATGGTTGTGACCAATACAACAGTATAGGTCACAAAATCAGAAAATTAAAACTATCCTCATAATAAATTGTCTGTGGCTGGTTGAAGTGTTCTGATTTCATTTGATCTCCGATTACTGCACAAGGTTATTGTTAATAAGTTAATACAATTTGTTTCTATTTACTAATTCACACAAAAACAACCTAATTTATGACCTGTGTGACAAATTGTTTCTGTGGTTACAACCTAGTTAAAATGATGATATTTACAGTTTTATATTACTGTTACTGATTGATTGATTGATTGATGGATTGTTTTGCTATTACATTTACAAATAAGTATATAAAAATATTAAAAGTAATAAAATATGTTTTAGACAAGGACAAATCGTCCTTGATAGAAATCTTTGTAAATGTTTCAGATAAATCATTTCATCCTTTTATACATCATTTCCCTCATATTATTTTAGAAATACTTTTAATTATTTATTAGTAAACCCATCTACATCAGCTTAAAAAAAATATATATTTTTTTCTTATTCAAGTATACTTATTGGTTTTGTATTCATTTGATAAACCATTGAACATTTCAAGCTTGAAATATCATTTTCAGGACCCAGTTTTATAGGTTTAGAAAAATGTCCCACAACATTCACATAACATTAACCTGAACACATTCATTTCTATGATATATTTCACATATAAGTCACATGTTTAACAGGAAGTGAGTATCCACACTTCCTGAAGATCACGGAAGACAAAAATACTTCCTTGCTTTTGTCTTTTTTTTTAATTATTATTATTGATACTGCACTACTGACTGACAAAGTTACTTTAAAAATATGATCATTTTACCTGAATTATAGAATTATTATTATAGAAAATTATTAAAAATATATTATTACTTCTGAATTATTAAGAATCTGCTTAATGTTTTCATGGCACTTGCATGGATTCCAGCTAACCACTTTTTTTCTTTTATTATTTATTTGCTAAGTCTATACTAAAAGTTTGTTCCTTTCATCCATGTTACTCGATGAAGAGCAAAACGCAGCAAAACAATCTTTACAAAAATGATTGTTGCATGTGTTTATAAATGGATAAACATCTACCTTAATTAGATTAATGTTAAAAAAAATATTTTTTAATTTTTTAACATTTACAAAGAATAAATCGCATCCTAATCCGTTTAAATTCATACAATCCAGAATGCATGAATACGCCAACATAATCAGAAGATTGGTGGATAAAATTAGGATTTAGTTCTAAAGATAAACAAATATGAAGCAGATTATTAATAAAACATTTGGTACTGCTTGTATCGCACCTTCTCTCTAGCTGGCCAGAAAGTGTAGATCTGCACCGCTGCCAACAATATTATTTAATAATGAATTACAATAAACTGAGTAAAAGTCTACCAGTGGTAGTAGTCTACCAGTGTCTGTAGACCAGTATGTAACCATCAAAACCTAACCTAGCTGTAAGCTTCTAATGTTTCTCGTGCTGCATTACAGAATGTGTTGGCTGCTTTTATTTCAGGAAACGTGAACGCTATAAACGGACGTCTTGCCGAATAAACGTGTTTGCTACTAATTAAAAGTTTTTAGGTGGAAGTTCTGCAGTGGATGGAGGTGGATACATAGGAAATACAACAGACAACATCAAGTATTTATATGAGCGTATAAAACGTGTGCGCACCCATATGGGATATTAAACGACGTATTTCATTTTTATAGAAATGGTGCTACAGCTGCGTGTTGTTTGGGACTTATTTTAATCTCCCTCTCCAAGTAATTCACACTTGCACTAGAATTTCACTGCCTTAATTACAAGACATTTTTTGAAGGGTGATTTCTTTCTTTTTTTTTTTGTTGGTTTTTTTGTTGGTTTTTTTTTTTGTCTTTTGACCTTCCTCTGTTGCTTTAAACATGGCTTGGTTTTGGATACAGGGCCAATCGTTTTTCCCTCCTCCTTACTTATTTGCAGATGGTATGTGATTTGGATCACAGTATTTAAGCTGTGACTATTGTTAGAAGAATGCTATCATGAAGTCGAACCCTTTTAATATGGAGTCCAAATAAAACAGTATTTTACAGGATGTTTCTGTTTCAGATCACTATAACGGGAAAGGTTAGAGCTATGGAGAGTGATTCAGAAATTATTGCTCATTTTTCAATGTTTTTATGTCATAAACATGCAGAATCGATTAAACAGTGTGTGTGTGTGTGTGCGTGTGCGCGTGTGCGTGTGTGTGTGAAGTATTTCCTGTATCAGGCGAGGATGGCCTGTGTGGTGGTGTTATGCCTTTAAGATTAGGAGAAGGCGACACTGAAATTGTTAACAGCGCTTGAAACAGGAAATTATAGAATGGAGGAAATTTACCTATAAATTCGTTACTCGGTTTTAATTAGAAAACCAAAATTGCGTAATAGCCCTTAAATGTGACTTGTTTTTTTCCGGAGACACCGGCAGTTGTGAATTGTGCAAATCCAGGAAGTCGGGATCATAAAATACTGTCTCAGAATCTTGGTTGTTGTCAGTGTAATTTAAAAGCAGAACCTTCTAAGAGTTTTAAGCAGTACTTTGAACAATAACACTGGTGAAATGGAATATTTAAAGGATATAATAATGTTACTAGGAAAGAGCCAGTAGTTTTGCAGCTGATGTGGTAACTGTAGTAACACTGGTTAAATTATTTATGATCTAGAAATGTAGTAAATTAATGTTTATCACTGGTTTATTTTGCCACAGTCATATCTTATAAAACTGATATATACCACCATAAAATGCTGGAAAGTTGTCTTTTTCCACTTCTTTTTGAAATACCGCTCTCCCAGAATCTTTCCAGTTCTGTAAATACAGAGGATCTGTAATGGATAGTATTCATTAAGGCAAATTACCCATGGTTAATTGCTTCAGTGAAGCCCTGGCTCTGGGGAGTTGTTCCACAGCTGAGAGGAGCGCTCGTGTGTTATGCACTTGGCCCACGAATGCAACAATCAGCCAGTGTGTCTGAGGGAATTTGGACAGGAATTGTCACTCGGCTGACAAACCACCATTCAACATCAGCATCATACATAAAAAAGTGGAAGAAATTCATTCCACCACCAGTGTGGGAATGCAGTAAAATGTATTTTCCTGCAGCCCACTTTTCCACATTGAAGCCTGCAGGCATGGAAATTAGCAAAAGGAAGGATTTTAATCTCGAGAGACATGGCCAACTCTAATGGCCTGTGAATCCTATCGACACAATGATTCATCATGATGCGGGATGAAGTCACTACAATGCATCATTCTCACCCACGGGACACCGATACTGAACCCAGCATGGTCTACCTCAATATAGCAACTTTTTTTTCTCTTCCTGTTTTTTTTTGTAGTATTTATTTATTTAATTTATTTCCATTACATAACATGTTCTTCAAACCTTAAAAATGAACTTGGAGGAGAGCAACGTGTTTAGGTGTCCCGTTTGGAGCACAGCCCACTTCCCTCCTCCTCCCCCAAGTATGACCCCTCTGACAGAGGGTGGGAACAGCTCCAAGTCCACAACCCAATGCCACATCAAATCAACCATTTCCTCCCATGATAAGAAGGTACGGACAAGCTTTACAGATCTCTTGTAAAAGTTGGAAAGAGACATTTAGAAGTCACATGTTCTTGGCAGGGGCCCTGTTTAGCCCTGAAAAGCATCTCGCATTTCGTCTTCCGTGCTGAGGGACGCTAAACCCGAGTCCCTGTTGGGTGGAATAAGCTAAGCTGTTTCCTCTACACAAGAAATCCACGCATGCAACTCGCTCTGATTTATTCGCCATATTTTCTGAAACGTATTTTGTTATGCCTCCGAGCACCAAATTCGAGAGCATGACAGTCAATAAGCGTCCTTGCCGATTTGCGTATTTAGTAGGAAGGAAGTCGAATTTAGGCAGACACAATTTAGAGAACTCCCGAGTCCAGGGGGCAGTGAGCTTGCGTGGACAGACGGCTGTGACGGAGAGATCTAAATTTGAAAAGTCAGCACATGAAAAGAGAAGGCACATACGGCTGGGCCCATGTGGCAGAACCTGATACTCCCTGAGCGGAGCAGAGCTGAGAGAAAGCCTAAATCAGGCACGCTCGTTTAGAGCACCCCTACTCAGCCACGCTTGTTTAGTGAGCCCTGATTTCTAAAGACTTCTGACCGCTCTCCCCCCCTTTCAGCTTCCTGTCAAAATCATGAATTTCCTGTCTGGTTCACTTTTTTCCCCCCTTCAGACATTAACGGCGACAGGCAGGTGTTCATTCGATACTCCCTTTACTGTGCTCGGAATACTAACATTATTGCACAGATCACATCATCGAGTTTATCGATATTTCATGTATAAACATCAGGAAAACTCTGATGTCTAAGATTATATTCGTTCTTTTTCTGTATAAAAGAAGAGGGAGTAACTGTAACAGAGCAGACGCAGCGGCAGTGTCGGTATCCTGCATTAATTGAATTAGGAGTGTTTATATTGAGCATGCCTTGCAGTAGTGATTCGTACTCAGGAGACCCAGAAGCCTTTCGAGCGTTCCTTTGGATCGCCTCAGCGTTGCGTGACAGTGAAGCGAGGATCCTGTCCTCAGTGAATTCCATGCTGAAGTATATTGCTCTTGTGGTTTCCAACCGTTTCTGAAGTCTTTGAGCAGCCTGTTGATTTATAATCTCAGATGTCAATTCTTCACAGTGACACTCCACTGAGATAAACTCAGCCCTCCAAGCCTTCTCTATATCAAGGCAAATTGCAGCTCTTAAAAACGTGGATAAGAAACGGCTTATTCATTAGATTTAGTTTGGTGTATAAACTTTCAACACAGCGTAAGAGTGAGTGTCCCATAGAGCTTACAACTGGCTCTTGAAAGGCATGAGCGTGGGTCAAAAGTGTTTCCTCTGTGTATTCATCATAACTAAACTTGTTTTCTTTTTTTAACTTATACCGATTAGGTCCTGAAAGATCTTAACGGAATTTAAACAATGCTTTGGTACGTTGCATTAGAGCAGGGGTTAAAATTTCGCTATCATTTATCGAAGATAATTCAACTCAATTCAATTCAGTTTTACGTGGATAGAGGGTTCATGAATGGACATTGTTTCAAAGCAGCTGTACAAGAATATAAAAAAATCAGTATAAAATAATAAGATTAAAAAATTTATTCCCTGAGACAATATGAGGAAGAAACCTTGGGAGGAACCTGATTCAATAGGAACCCCATAGTCATGTAGGGCACACTGAAGAGATAGATAGATAGATAGATAGATAGATAGATAGATAGATAGATAGACAGATAGATAGATAGATAGACAGATAGATAGATAGATAGATAGATAGATAGATAGATAGAT
>JAOTRN010000048.1:17868015-17884802 GCA_028566695.1 Bagroides melapterus
TCAGATTTTTTGTGATTTTTCTGATTTAGTGATGTTTTTTGATTTCTTAAAATTTTCTGGTTTTATCATGTCACTGTTTTTCCCTATGTTTCTAATTTTTAAATGAAAAAAATATATATTTCTAATTTTTAAATGAAAAAATTGTACTTTGTTAGAAAGGCAAAGGAAGGCAAGGCAGGACAGGTGTATTTAAACAGAAGAGAAAAACAGTGACATGATAAAATCACAAAATGTCTTTGTCTTTGTCTCAATGTCACTTCTGCTATTTAAATGAACCTGCCTTGCCTTACCTACTTACTTACTTACTTGCCTTTCTTAGAAAACACAAATTTTTCAATTGAAATAAAATAAAAAATAGTCCAATGCATTCGCTGAAAGGGAAACAAGTCCAGAGACGTGAAAAACAGAAAACTGGAGGTGGGCAGTGCTTGTAGTCCCCCTCACTGACTGTGATGCTGCCAGCACCGCCTGGGGCATCATGTGCAATCATCCCCTCTATCATAAACACTCTTCTGTTTTAGTTTGGTTCGGACCCACCATGATAAACAGGAGGCAGAAACATACAGCATGTGTGTATGTGGGTGTTTATACTGTTATGTGTATGTGTATGTGTAATAGAGCTGGCCTAGCCTGGTAATTGCTTTTGTGTATTTTCTTCTGTCGGACCGTAAGGAAGGGAACGACGTGCGCTCGGCCCAATTACGCTTCTCTAACGCGCTGCATAAACATTTCAACTCGTAGTGCCTTCGTATTTATCGCAACACACTTCCTACAGTAATGGTGGTCATATTTCTCAGATAAAAAGTGGCTTGTTGGGGAAGAGGATACAGAGGAGGGTAGGGTGTGCTTTGCATGCAACCGAGTGCTACACACTGTTATTCTTCGCTCAGCGTTTGATGGGTGGGAGGTTTGCCAAGGAGGTTGTGTGTGTTTATAGTGTCAAATGCGTACCACATGTGGGATCAGGTCTGCTCTTTCGCCTGCTTCCTCTCCCTCCCCCCCCCCCCCTCTCTCTCTCTGTCTTTCCTTTCTCTCTCCATCACCTCCTCAATACTAAACAGTGTGTCCCGGTGTACACGAGTGCCTTTCATGTCTCCCTCTACATTGCCCTGCACCTGCACAGACGTGATTGTGCACTTCACATGCAGTAAACATAAAATTAGGGCAGTAAATGTATATTCCGTTAAAATGTGGATTAGTATCCATACGGCTGTATTTATTGTTTAACATTTTGACAGGAATGAAAGATAAAGAACTATTAGCGATATAATTGCGACGTGATATACACTAATCAGCCATAATATTAAAACCACGGACAGGTGAAAGGAAAAACATTGATAATCTCATTACAGTGGCACATGTCAAGGGGTGGGATATATTAGGTAGCAGATGAACAATAGAATTGTGTAAGGATCTGAGGGACACACTGCGATGGCTATATGATAATTATTAATAAAACAAAACTATGGTTCATCACGTTACACAGAAACCACAAGTTCCACAATCCCAAAGATGGAAAATTACATTTAAATTTAAATAAAATTACAGCTTTTCATTTCTGCTTGTTACCAACTACTGTCACTTAGGTTGAAGATCCACCTCTTCATAAAACACTTGAGCTAACACTTTCTCCCCTGTTTGTATATGTAAAAAAAATTGTACAGTGTTTTAGGCTCTTGGAATCTTTAGTCTTGTAACCAAATGAACCTGAATTAATGTATTCAAAGACAGACTTAAAAGCACTTTTGTACGTCTCTCGGGATAAGGCCGTATGCCGAATGATGTAAATGTAAATGTAAATGTTATTCCAACAATGTTAAATAAATATTCTGGGACAGAAACGTTTTATCATATCAACATATTTATGTTCACACATTCACCTTACGAATTAGAACAAAGAGATCAATATTAACCTTTCACCAGAACGTGTCTGAGCCGTGATTTAATAGAAAATGAATTTTTCTGTCCAACCAGAGTCGAGAGTTTAACAGCGCTGAGGTGTAAACTTTATTTATACACCCAACAGCCTCCCAGTTCTCCAGGTCTCCAGTGCCGTGTGTGTTTACTGTAAACTACACTGACTTCACTGTATCCCAGGTTACATAAACGTACACACTATTACGTAAATATCATTCTTATCCATTGATTTATACTTCACGCTTCAGTACTCCACCAACAGTGAGGGATCCTGTATAAAAATTCAACTTCAACACAAACTCTTTCACTGTAGCCACCAGACACTGTGTTGCCTTTAAGTTTCTGACAGTGTCGTAAAATGCAGTAATGAAAGCCTGAGAGCACAGCATGCTCTGATAAATACAAGCACTGGGCCAAGAGCTCAGACCGCTCTGGCTTATTGCTGGGCTGCCACTCACTCACCTAATATGTTTGAAGAGCTCTGATAGCTCAGATCGAGAAGAACGAGAAACAAAAGGCGAAACGAGGACCAGGCTCATTCTTCAGAGGGAAGTAAATATGCTTTTGGCATCATGGTGTCCACCAGCCAGCTGCCTGGATCAAGAGCCAAGCCCGGGACAAAGGACAGATGTTACGGCAAATGTGCTTCCTCGAAGAGGTTTATTTATCGAACCTATTTATACGCACTTTGTTTATGTAGTTCATTAGTCCTCTTAGTGGCTGTCAGCAGGTCACTTCCATTGAGAAATTAAGAGTGTTTACAGTTTCCCCCTCAACCAAACACATGCACGCACATCCCAAATCCCAGTGCTCTACGAATGGCACAGCATTTCCTACTGAAACCAAAAAAAGGCTGACGTATCACACAGTTTATCTAGAGACGAACAGCATGTTAGAAATCGGACTCTATCTTCAACGTTAGCATCACAAGGCTATTTAGAAAAACAAATGATTTTCATTTCTTTTTTATATTCAGCATTTGAATCAGCAATGTTTTTTTTTTTTTTTAAACGGCATATTTGTCTGCAGTTTATATTAACATCTGTCCTCTCTGGTCTATCAGGCAGCTTCTGATCAAGGCAAAGAACCACCTTAATCTGGTCGCTGCAGCCAGCTGTATCGTCCTGCTGAATATTTAAATTCCTTGTTTGTTTACAACAGCTGCTGTTCCTGCAAAATGCAGACAACATGTCCTAATAGTTTCCGTTCTACGATGAAATCGCCAACGCAAGACTGACCATTTTGGAAGATCAGCCTGATTCAGCAGACATATTAAATTAAATCCTGTCTTGAGTTGCGCCATAATTCTGATGAACTCCAAGTGTCCAGATAGATCTTCATGCCAACTGTATTTCTCCAATATGAGATTACTACAGAATATACGTGAACAAAGCCAGACGTGTGCGTACTAGACTTCCTGACTATAAGCGTAATCCTGGACTAAATAATATGTTGTTTGGAATCTCTGTCTATTTTAATCTAGAACTAATTTTAGCTGGAATAAAGCAGGCATTAAAATATAAATAAAATATGACAGATGAAAGGACTTTATTGATGTGCACCAAAGACAGAAATCTGAGCACAGAGCTTTTTAGCAGTTTGTCAACATTAAGCAGTTATTGGTTGCTCTGCGACCCACCATGTCACCTCCTGAGGCTCAGAGGGAATGCCGTGTGCGCTATTTCCCTAGCTCCTAATTCAAAGCATCTTTCATTGAGCGAGGCTCTGAAAAGGATGTGGCTAAAACAAATAAAAGAATCATAAAGAGGGGATCAAAGCAGGCCTGCAAATCCATTCCTTCTGGGCAAAGAGACTTTCAAATAAAAGAAAAAAAAAAGGGAAAAATCCCACATCCCGACTACACATCTCTCGGAGCAGGTCACTGCAGAATGCGTGCCTACGTTGACTTGATAGAACGGACACCATGAGGTCTGGATTCCAGTCTCTCCGTTTCAACACGTTCCTCCTTCGTCATAACTCTCTCTATTGATCAAGCCTGCAGGGGATGCTTTGTTTGAGTATAGGGTTTATAGAGACAGATGCAGGCACGAACATGTGACAATTATAAAGCACAGGCCACCAGGAAGACGATAATGCTCACAAAGCCTGGGTAAGAACATTTGGCTCGCAGAGTCAGAGTGACATTTGTGAAGATGTCTCTCATCACTGCTGTCTTTCCCCCATCTGCCAGAGCTGAGTGGTCTGTTCCTCATCTTCTCATACAGCCTGCTCTAAGGTGAGGGCTTCACTGTGACTCCTTCATTACGGACATGAAGCAGCGACCGAATCCAGACCAACGTGGGCCTTTACAGTACTGAGAGTCCTTCTCTTCACTCGTAATTTGCAACTGCTGTCATTTTACAGTCAATTTGCAGCGTGTAACACTCTCTGTTTCACGACACGTTTTCTTTATCAGAGAAGAAAAGAAATTTCTCAAGTCCATATTGAAAAATCAAACAAAGCCGGCGGGCGTTACAAACGCGCTGTTAATTGTTGGATTTATTTCACAGAAGAATGTTTGTTTCCCCCACATAAGCCACGCTATGACTAATTTTCTGCTGAAAGAAAAACTTCAAACCTTTCATACACAAGAAACACATTAAGATGGTGAGAAGTACGCGTCACAGATTGAGAGCTACGTTCTCGGTTGTATTAAATCTTTAGCTTTTCCAGGAGAACAAAAGAGACACTGTATGACAGTTTCTGCGTAGTCAAAAGAGTACAAAAAAAAATGCCTTTGTAATCACCACAAAGGACATACCAGTGGCGTAAGACAATAAGTCATCCAGCAAACATACTCTGATGTTGGTAAATGATCCAAGCACTTTTTTGACTTGTGGTCTGTCCAGGATCGGAGATGAACAATACCGCTGTGTGGTGGATTTCTGACCTCTGTATCATGACTATAAACAGAAAGGAATAAGCATTATGTATAAAACTGACATCTCATGACGTAGACCTCTCTGCGGACTTGTATTTTCCCGACAGCTTCGTAGTGACACTAATATCCTCTGAAAGCAACCATCAAATGCAAACAGTTTATGGTAGTCAGATTGAATTTAGGCTAAAGATGATCATCGCCTTCACTTATAGCATAGACAGCATTTAAAAATAAAGGGCTTCGCTTTTTTTTTTCGAAGCATTTCTGGAACTCCTGTGCCCCACGGAATGATGGGAAAAAGTGGTGTAATCAATTCCAGCAGGATGAATAAAATGTAAATCTGATCTGCTTGGCCATCGTGGAAGTGTGAAGTGTGAATCACGCATGCCATGGCGCAAGGGGCGTTGCGTAACGCCGATCCGCCGACCCCTGCCGAACGTGCTGTGCAGGATCTCCCCTGATATAGCCTTCCAACCTTGAAAAGGAATCGTTCCCAGCTATTAAAATACCTCCAAAAATATGGGATGCTTATCAAATAATAAGAACCACATTGGGCCGTTTCCTCGCCAGCCTGGCAGGGATTTGCTCAGGCGATATCTTCACTTCGCAGGTCTCCTTTTAAGTCTGCGATCTTTTGTGGGCTCTGCGTGTCTAGGAATGCAACATACAAGCCATTCGAGCTTGCCGTAGCACAGACCGCTTATAGGGTCAGGACCCTGTTGCAGTCTGAAGTCACCTCTTATAGCTTACTGCTCTTTCTGCACTTCCGCCAGGACACATGATCGGCTGTCAGCTTGAGGGAAAAAAAAAAATCGCAGATACAGCCATCTCCCAGAAGGAACTTTAAAATCTAGAGGCATTGTGAAGTGTGTTTTGGCCATTTCTGTCTTCCGCCATTAAAAAAATGATCGGTTCTCCTTCCTGAAAATAAGCATGAAGGGCTTGGGTTTGGGTCTTCGTATAAACGACATCAACTATTTTCCATGGTGCTCTTTTTCCAGCATTAAATGGTTCAACAAATTTAAATAGAGGCAAACTGCAGGAGTGCTCAGATCTGAGCCATCAGATTCAGTTAGCATTAGTTAAATATTACTGTGGACAAACATATTTCCATACAGGGCCACTGGGAAATACGAATAAAGACGAATCATTAGGCAGTGATATGAGAGAGGAGTATGTGTGGTAAGGGATTAAGCAGGGTAAGCCAGGCAGAGACAGATGCCTTTAACAGTGTCTGAGGAAGTCAAAGAAGACGTTCAAATGACAACTGCAGGTGGAGCGTGCTTCACAAACCTGCTAAAGATAAATAGTGTTTGTTCCACTTCCAGATTGTTTTCTTTTTTTTTTTATCAATATTGTTCTGATAAATTCGATCTGATTGTATTTGATTTGAATAGTACTATTAACGAAAAAATTGTTCTCAGCGCAGCTTTAGAGAAAGTATGATGCCATTTTAGATACATAATGAGCAAGAGGTTAGAGTAGACAAGAAAACCCCCCCTGAGAAGGCATGAGGAAGAGATCTTGAGAGCAACCAAACTCCGAAGGAAACGAAGGCATTTCTGATCGAGCTAGTTAGGAACCATTACAGTACATATTTGTATGTACAAAAAGTAGTACGAGTGTTTTCAGACTTGACTCCGATACTCTAGCTCATTTGGAGGAGCGGCTCATAATTTGCATTCACACAGAATCATTTTCTTCTGAACTGCTGACTGTACATTTCCATAGATCATATTTGTCTGTTCAGGTTCCCAAACTGTTTGCTGTTTTTATTATTTTTGTTATTAGTAGTCGTAGCAGTACTTTACTTTGTAACCAACACTAAACTTTTGTATTGTCTTCCCTTTGACAACAGGTCAAATTTTACCCCAAGAACAACAAGAGGGTTAAATGTTAAAAAGATTAGGGCTGGGCACGTCAACGCGCTATTATCACGTTTTATTTTATTATTAATATTATTTTGAAAGTCTGTTGCTCACTGGCTCTGAATACACATACAGACACCCCATGGGTCACAGGATGGGTGGGAAGTTCACCAGTACTGGGTCATCACGCCCCTCAACCAATGAGAGCATTTGGGGTGGGGCTAAGACCGCTGCAGCGCTCACACGAAGGGGTACAGAAAACAACTAGAACATGAGGTGAGCTAATTAAAGAACCAGTCATGTGAAAGTTTGTATAAGGAATTTTGTCTCCCCTGTTTCCTGTCATCATGAAACCTGAAACAGGAAGTAGCATGGTAAGTCAAATCAGTTGCCTTCCTCGACATGAAGCACAGAGAGTGGATAGATTCTACAGTCGATGTGGACCGCACACTATTCAGTTGACACGGGCCCTAGCACACGGTTTACAAGAGGACCGGGGATTGGTTCTCTGGCCTGGTCCCAGGGTCAAAAACTGATTTCCAAACGTACCAAACTCTCTGGCCAAATGGCTCAGAATCAGGAAAAAAATTCAAATGTGAAAATGACCTATGTGTGTTGAAGAGCTGTTCTCTATGAGCACATTGTGCATAAGAGTTCTGAGAAAAACACAAGACGGTGTTTACGAGTACAGCAGCAGTTCTTAGGTAAAGGTCATGGGATCCAGGTGAGATGATGCACTGAAGCAAGGCTGAGTCTTGGGTAGAATGTGCTGAAGGAAAGAGTAAATATTTAGAAAAATTAGAAATTGTACTTTTTGTTGCTAAAGGATAGCGAATATTCCTAGCAGGATTTTACTCCATAGATTACAGAAATACCTTCAATATAAAAATACCAATCAAGGTTGGGTAAATACTACGGATGTAAGAACGAGCACCTGTCTTTGACATTTAAGTCAGTCTTACGTTCACAATCACACGTGCATTCCTCGTGCATGCCTCATATTCTTCTTGTCCAGTCCAAAACGGTTCCCTCATGCAGTGCTTTCAGGAGGAAATTATTTTTCATTGCCCCCGAAAGAAAAAGCCATTGCCAAGCACTTTCTTCTAAGATGATCTGCCAAATCTTCTCCAAATCCCCCAGGAACTGTTTTCCTTCCATGCCTCAGAGGAGTAATAGTGAGGATTTGAGATCAGGGTCAGGGAGCATCAAGAGCTAAATGATCTTCATAGATATCTGCATGTGCCACATACAACAATAGATGTCTTTTATTGAACGTAATGACTTTCTAATCTAATATTTTACATTGCCTTGTTCTTGTCTACATGGCAACATTTTTACCAAGCTCATAAGCATGATTTGGGAAATGCCATTTCTTACTTTTATGAAATTCTTTTTCTTGTTTTTTTTTTAATATATCCATGAAATCTGTCACATCTTATGCAATGTGACTCTAAAATAATTACCAGAAACCACTATGGCCACACTCTTTGTACTTGTGGTCGCTTTTGAAGAGTTTGTTTTTGTTCCACTTTTATGTCGTCGAATTATTATAGCTTTCATATAAGTGTTGCCATTAAAGACAATGTTAGGTTACCCGCATACATTCCCCTTTGACCAGTCAAACTAGAGACTCTCATGCAGGGAATATTCCTCAGGCTTCACGCCACGCTTCTCACACAGCAAACGGATCAATAGTGGAACAAAATTCATTTCAATCGTGTGAATAAGATTCTGAGCATTCAGTGACTCACAGGCATTAGGTAGAACATCCTCTAGGGCCTGCTGCCATACACATCACCCTGAAAGAGGTATTAGGAGCACTGTCAAACTGACTGCTTCGATTTGACCCCTATCAAATCAACAAGTAAAGGGCGACTCCCTTCTTAATGATTCAGATCCTGACCCAAAGTAGCCAGAATTATTCCCATGCGTGCAGCAAGCTCTGAAGTGTCTGGTGTATGTCTGGTTGCCTTCTCCTGCTCACACCCGATGTATCATGGAATATGATGAGCCATTGATCCTATGTTTTTTCTCCATGGAAGCACTTTCATCCTGTTTCCTGTTTCTGTGATTCTCTGATTGGTGTTTATGTTCTGCAATCTGTTTCTCATAATCTTTTGCTTTTTTTTCGTCCTTTTCTCTTTCCTTTTCAAATATTTTTTTTTTATTTAGGAAATAATGCCGGATTAGGGGCTAAAGCACTTGGCAGCAGTTGAAACGCAATAGGAAGTGCAACACCTTTGGCAGCACGAGATGCTCTGGCAACGTATAGTTCCGCATCACTCGAGACCAGATGACTGCTTGTGGTGTGACGTACCGCTGATGGATTCAAATTCTATTAGAATACGATTTATTGCGGTCCGAATTAGTTTTTTAAGGGCGTCGCTCTGCATATGCGTTCTTTGATCTCGAACATCTACAATTAAAAGAATTATATCTGTCCTCGCCACACAACTTGCTTTGTAATGCCTAAAGTATGCCTTTTCCTCTCACTGTGTCTTCATGGGAAATTAAAGTGATACCGCAATGACTGTGACCTTTCACCAAGCCTTGAGGCTTTCTGCAATTAGCAGTTCCAGTCACATGGCTTCTGTGGAGGCTCTCACTTTGTTCTCATATACCGCTTAATTATGGGTCCAAGCCTTGATAACATTTAAGTCTAACATTTAAATTTCAGTCTCCGCTTTGAAGTGAACAAGTGTCAGAATATTTTATGAAAAGGGTCCGATGCCTTTTTATTGTTAGTGATTTGTAAAGTACGTAGGAAACGAGTCTCTCTGTGCAGGCAGCTGGATTATTCGCACACTCTGGCATGTTGCCCTTATCGATGTTTTCTTTTTGTGCTTCGATGCACGCGTGCTTTACATGCAAATGCCTGCTTGTATCTTGTGCATAGAGAGGAAAACAGACTGGCACACTCCCGGCGTGGGATCTCAGGGGACGTCACCCCTCAGCCGTGGCACCCCCTCACCCACCAAATTGTCCTTTTCACGGAAACTGAGCAGGCCTTCAAATTGTTTTCAGATGTCAGGCTTTGGGTTACAAGAATGTAGTGCGGCTTCTTTCTCTCAGAGGTTGAATTAATTTATTGCTGCATATTAAAATGCTTCAAGAGTCTCCCTGGTTTAAGATTTAATATATATGCGTGGGTGGCAATTTCCTCAAAGCTTTTTTTTACGGTTTTGAGAGGATGCGTGCGTCCGGTATGTGGAGTTAGGCCTGTTTTCTTCAATTAATGATGCATGCTATTTTGCTTTGCTTGGATCTGCACAATCAGGAGACTCCTAATTAGCTGATTCATCAAAAAGAAATTTCCACATCATGAATTTATTTTTTCAGAAAAGAAATCTTCAAGCATGACCACATACAGCATTTATTTTCAGGGTACTACAAAGCATTTCACAATCTTTCACTCTGTAACACACCGTCTCTTAGACATGCCAGGATTTTTTTTCTTTTTCTTTATAGCTTTGGCAAACTCACAAATTCTTTTCTGGGAAACACTTTTATGTATTTAGGTGTATTTAAACTTTGAGAGTTTTCAAACAGCTCCCATATTTATCTTTATTTTATTAAAAGACATTATTATTATTATTATTATTATTATTATTATTATTATTATTATTACTACTACTACTACAAACTATTATTTATTCTATATGACACAATAGGACTGGGGACAAGTCTTCAGGTTTTATTATTGCTTTTACCCCTAAATGACCTTTTTGTGGGAAAATAAATTTCATTTCAGTAAAATAAAATAAAAATCTCAGTCAAGCTGAATTTAGAGCACTGTCAAAAGAAAATGGGCGATGGAGGTATGTTTTGCGGAGTCTGGTTCTTTTTTTTTCCTCTCAGAATATTTGTGGAGCTGCTTGTTCATTCTGAGGCCAAGTTGCTGAGTGGCTGTTGATGAGCCAGGATACACAGCTGCCAGATTTTAGATGCCACACCTGACAAAGATGGAGAATATTATTGATATTTCGTTGTGTTTCATTCCATTGTGTTTATTCAGGCTGCTTCAGGTCCTGACTCAGTGTTATGCTGTTTATGAAGCATGACTCAAAGAGCCTTAGCCATTCATAGCTCACTAACTGAGGCAAGGGAAATATCTACAAAACAGCAGTGTGCTTCCTGCTCTTATTTAGTTAATGTGGCTGTGTTTAAACAAAAAATTAGTCAGAGTTATGGTGTTTGAGACCAACTAGTCACCTGAAGTATTATTATTATTATTATTGTTGTTGTTAGATTAGTTTGCCAGATTTCGTGTGAGACACAAGGCTTTATTTATTAATATCTAATTCATTTTTCCTGTTATTTGTTTTATATATATTTCATTCTTATTCACTAGGATACTCTAGGATTAGGATTATTTTACTCATACACATACATAGCCTGACCAGTCCAGTGCAAATTGGTGTAATGATAATTGGTATAATAATGTATTTGGTCTAAAGACATTCAACAAGTTCAAGGAGAAGATTGAAAAGTGGAAAGGAAAAGGAGGTGAATTTATATACTTATTTTCCCTTGTATTCATTAACATATATAATAATGAATATAATACTGGTTTCACATGGATAACCTAAAGGTATAGACCACCCCTACCTCTAACACCACCACAAAAAAACTACAATTTTAAATTGCCTTTTGTCCTGTGATTATTCTAACCTTTACACGGTAGGTTTGTACCTAAAAACTACTGCTGTAACCCTAAAAATGAATGATACTCACACTGACCATCTTTTCGACACAATAAACAGTTGATCCAATGTCACCCAGAAATGAGTTTCTTCCACATTTCATCTCAGTCACCTCTGGCTTGCTCATTAAGGATCTAACTCGACATAGAGATTTCTGTAAAGCTGCTTTGTAACCATGTGTGTTGTTCAAAACACTATAGACGGTTTGAACAGTGTTATCCTACACTAACCCAGTATACCAACCCAGTACCTATTCATACCACCAGGCTCTTGTCTTAACCAAATAAGTTCTTTCATGCAGCTTCTCTTTCTCTTTCAGCTCACCTATGAAAGATGACAAAGCGTAAACTCTGGCAAACAAACAATAAAACCGGAGACAGGCTTTAACACAGCCGCTGTATTCTTTTCCTCAGTGACCCCACAGACCTGGTCACTGTTCACGTTAGCATCTGGCTGCTGGCTGCACCTGTGCAGTGGACATACAACCCATTGGTCTTTTTCTCCTTGAGTGCTAAGAGAAGAACAGCCTAATCATTCACATATGTCTTGTCAACACGATCGTCTGTCTGAAGGGTCTCTTCACCTTCTGCAGTCTAGGGTGAAACGTCTCAGTTTCTACCTCATCTCTCTCGCTTTGCACATCCTCAGAAGCCTGAGAGCTTTGACCCCCTGAACCACGAGGCCATTCAGCAGTTCTGTCACAAGCATTTGAGATCTGGAGGAACAATCAACACCCCCCTCTTTCTCCTTAGCCTCACCCACAGAAAGAGAGAAAGAGAGAGAGAGAGAGAGAAAGAATCCTCAAAATGAGAGAAAAGGAAGAAGGGACTCTTGCTAGCAAGTCATCAGAATGTATGTCAGCTCTGTAAAGCTGTGGCTCAAATCTTCTTGGTCTCTCTTGTGGCGTCCTTGCCCAGCCCACGGGTGGACTGTTTGTGCAAGTGGATTTTATGCTCATGATGCCTTTTCCAGACTGGTCATGTGATGGAGAGGGCCGGAAAAACAGAGAAAAGTGTCCTGAAGTTTTAATGAGAGGAATACTATGTGGTTGAGAGTGTCACGGCTTCGCTCCCGAAGGGGCCACCATGTGTCCTGATGTGGATGGCCATAGTATCATGGTATAAACAGTCACTCTCCACAATAAAGCCAAATATCTTGACCAGCCATCTTTCCAGTTGTTTCCTGAAGAGCCTATCAAATCAGCTTTGAAATTCTTCTCAATGCTTAGGAAGGTGCTCATCACATCTGACCGGCTGTAGCCAAACACTTTTAAAACGTCAGTCCAATACTCCTTTACAACTCAGGGACATGATTTAGGACATGGTTTAATCTCCTCACCATATCCAAGACCTTTCAGAAAGATCAGAGGAAGAGGAAAATGTGGTAATCAAGGAACTATGTTGTAAACCAAGGGGACCAATCATCTGACATCATTACAGAACAGCAGTGAAGAACATCTGACTGGACTTTTCAGTCTGATTAAAGCTAGGATGTAAAGCTGCTATCTGCCAAAGCATGATCAGATTTGAGGATGTGTGTGACCAATCTCCATGTAACTGCAATTAGAGGCTATACAGAGCACACTCAATGTGGCAGCATCTAATTATGTATAAAGGGTAGATTTGTTTGTTAATACAAAGTGAACGGTGACGTAAAGAGATTGTATTAGTAACGTACATCTTTATTTAATCCAAGAGATTCCTTTAATTGTACATGAATTGCCTCTGAGTAATAGACTACTCCAAGCTGAAATGGGAACTTCATAAATTCTTCTTCTTTTTTTGTATTAGTGGAAATCACACTCTATTTTTAAATCCATTATATGTATTCTAGAGGTTTAACACTTACTAGGTAGTGACCGATTGGACTCTTACCAGAGACCAAAGAAATAGAATTTGCACCTGTTTTGTTTTGTCCATATACAGCACTGAGTGTCTCACTTCTCAATGGTGTTTAATGACTTGCATGACAAGTAGACACTAAGGACATTTAGAATTTGTCATTTCATAAGTATTTCTGTTTTTATATTTCCTAGTACTGACAATATATTCAAAGAAAAGTTTAAAAAAAATTAAAAAGGTTTATGGGATTTTAAAGGGGGGATGTGGTAGACTAGTGGTTAAGGTGTTCTACTAACCAGAAGATTGTTCGTTTGAATCCCAGGTCCACCAAACTGCCACTGCTGGGCCCCTGAGCACGGCCCTTAACCCTCAGTTGTATTACAAAGAAAAAAAAAATCTTCCATCTACCAAATGCCATAAGGTTATAGGTTTTTATCTTCAAAGAAAACCATGAAATGTCCACTGTTAAAGAGATTATACAAATTAAATTGAATATCAAACCCATTTCTGTTCTCTGAGATGCCTTAAGTGCGTGTTCATAAGCATCTAATCTGTGAAGGTGTAATCTTCAGTCAGAAAAATTCTATGTAAGGTTATTCTAACAGAGGGAAACACACACACTCACACACACTGAACGCTAACAGACTCCTGACTCATTTCAGATCAGACTTGCAGCCACACAATAATTCAATTTTTTATGCTGATTGAAAATGTCTGATTTTCATTGTATCAGCAGTACAGAAGGCCAGTTTACTGGTATTAAATGGGTTTAATCCAAACCTCAATAACTCAAAAAGCATATTAAACCTACTGCTTTCTGTCAGTAGATATATAACATTCTGGCTATTTGATAAATAACTAGAATATTATTTTACACATTGCAACAATCATCCTAATATTTGAAAAGTTTGTTTACAGTCACTGAAAAGCAATCATTAAAAGTAATCTGTGCTGGGACCCAGGGAATATATTTTATCAAATTTAAATGAATCGATTAATAAAAAGATTTTTGTTAAAGTAAGTGAGGAAAGAACAATTTTGGTTAATGTGTTTATGTTTACACTCTAGTGTTTGACAAAAATCTGTTATGAATAACAAACTGTAATTTGTAGCATAATCTGTGTTAAATACGTGACAAACAAAATATCCAGATATCAAAATCTTATTTTATTACTTTGTTGTCGTCAGTAAACTCTGCTGTGTATTCTGGCAGATTAAAGAATTGACTGTGTTAGAGGTCATTTACTAACAATCTGACATGTTCAAACAACTGGTACAGGAAACTGACTGTATGACTTTCGGTTCATTTTAGGTTTCTCTGAAGTTCAGTATCAGTTACACTGAAAATTATTAACCACAAAGAAATGATTTCATATCCAGAGGCTGCTGGTCAAAATGGTCCTGGAACTTAAAGGTGCAGGTGTAGGGTAACTGAGGCTAATATGCCTTTAATCCTGTGTTCATTTACATTTCTTGTTTTCATCAACATACTTCTAAAGTCAAGACGGCTGCAGAACTCAGGGACTAATTGTCCACAGATGTGTTGCAGCCTTGGACTGAAGAAAAGCTGTTTCACACACCTAGAGAAGGAACACACACTCCGGTCTTAAATCAGATTATTATTTTCTTCTAAATTTACGACTAGGTTTGGTTTCCTAATATTTGGGAAATATTCAAGATTACCAGTAAGCATAAAGTTTTGAATAATACAGCATAGTTTCTTCAAAAGGATTCTCTACTGATGAACTTGAGACTGCTGTTTATTAACTAACTCAGACCAGCATTATGTCTGTCCAGAAAGTCCACTGATAATCCTTAATCCTAAATTATAGGAAGGATTAAATCTGTACCTTGTTTAGAGATGACCATGTTGATTACACTGTTAGCCTAATCAGTTTAGATTCATATAAAAGTATTATGATTTCTATTATGGTTATAAACCTTCTGCTTTAAATGGCACCGTGTGAGGCTGTAAGTGGATCTGTATTGTATGATATGATTTAAGTTTAATAAAATAAAAGCAATAATAATCTGAAAAGTTAAATCTTACGAAAAAAATGATGCAATTAACATCAAATGTTGAACAATTGTACATACTGTGTGTGTGTGTGTGTGTGTGTGTGTCAGCTGCAGCAGACTGGTCGCTCTGCATGGCAGAAGGTTCTGACAGTCCTCTCAATTTTGCCACTTCATCTCTGAACAGCTTTTATTCTTTGCTCCTTAGCCGTCTGTCTAAACAAAACTCATTAGAAGGGCCACAGTGAATATATTTAACATAATCTACTCTAGGTTAGCTATACTTTAACATCTTTATTATAATCTATGTGGGTTTCGTTCCTGATATCCGTGACCTAAGAACAATGACTTCAACCTTCAAGGGCAGTTGAAATGTTTTCGATTAAATTTAAGGTAACTTTAGTTAAATATAATTAAATTAGCCTAGTTCAATTTTAGGAAGGTCAACTGTTTTAAACGAGCCTTTAGACGAGCGTTTCAATTACACAGTGTTGTTGAAGAATATTTCCCACATCGCTAGGATGTTTTTAGTTGAAACATGAAAATAATTTGGAAGTTCTGGAAGAAAACTCCTTCAGCCAGCAAAGCTGTTAAAAAAGTTTTTTTTTAATGTTACACTATAGACTTAGTATTGTAGGGCAGTAGATTTTTTGAATATGAAGCGTGTCTGAGTATACAGCCGAAAAAAATCACACTAAATAAACCAAATCACTTTATAGTAATATAACAAACAGTAGGAGTAGCAAACGTCTTTCTAAGGCCAGTATGGTCAATACAGTTTGCCATGCAGTATTGCACACATATAAATGTTTCCATGACAACCAGAGTTATCGTACTATTCTTACATGGGGTATTGTGTCGTAGGCTTACTTTAGTAGGATATGTTAGAATAGGACAGCTGCAGCAAAGCTCATTCTGGAGTACAATGA
This sequence comes from Bagroides melapterus, assembly GCA_028566695.1. Classification (NCBI taxonomy): domain Eukaryota; kingdom Metazoa; phylum Chordata; class Actinopteri; order Siluriformes; family Bagridae; genus Bagroides; species Bagroides melapterus. Next base: position 17,884,171 of record JAOTRN010000048.1, read on the forward strand.
ACTTTCCATCATGTCAACTTTAGTACTTTGAAGTTAAATCGAAAGCTAGAACTTATCTTTATTTGTTTCATTTAAAATATTAGGCTACCATCATATTTTGTTTTTGAAAATAATGCAAAATATCTATATTGCATGAATAAGGCATGAATAAAATACTAGGCTATACGAGGCTAGGCATAACCGACACACATGTATTTGTTATTATATTTGAACATTTATGGAAAATATTATTTATAATTTTTATCCATACAAGTATTTTAATATTACGTAGAATTAAATATAATTAGAATATCGAAATCTTGGTCCCTTTAGAGAGCTGTACCAGTGGCAAATGTATGTCTAGGCTTGTATTATTCAATTTAATTTTAATAATTTTTTTGCTCATTATCTGCTGTTTAATATCCTGGTATTTTATGTTATATTATAAACTGCATAAATCAGTAACTCAAATAAAACTAGTCTATAAAGGAGAATCTGTGATTTATAAAAAACGAGTTGTGTAATTTTAATGTTATCTTAATGAGGCCATCATTGGGTATCATCATACATTTTGCCAAGGTTTAAATTAAAAAGATATCATGTTCAGTAGTTGAAAAGCCATTTAGAAGTTCGCTTGGCCAGGTTTGTTGTTT
>JAOTRN010000048.1:17889729-17899788 GCA_028566695.1 Bagroides melapterus
GGGGATAAATACAAAACGTTATTTATACATGTCTAATAATCTTGAATTTCTGTTTTGTTTACATTAAACTCTTTGTGTTATGTTCATGTTCTGTAAAGCAGCTTTGAGACATTTGTTGTCAAAAGCGCTATACAATAAATTTGACTTGAATTGAGCTTAGTGGCTAGCATGTTTACCTCACGCCTCTGGGGTTAAGGGTTGGGTTCCTGTCTTCCCTCACTGTGTGTGTGAGGAGAGTTTTCATGTTCTCCTCAGACAGGAGTTCTCCTCACACACGTTTCCTCCCCAGTCCAAAGACATTGTCCATAGTGTGTGTGTGTACATTTGTGCCTGTGATTGTTTGGCCCCATGTCCACTGTGTTCCATGTCATGTGCCATGTATCAAGTCTCTGTGATAGTCCTTACGTTCCCCTTCTCCCTGTGTAGGATAAGAAGAACAGAAACCGGATGGATAGAAACATTTTCTTTTTTCCTGTGATATTCATAAAATTTGGAGGATGCAAGGTACGGGTGAAATTGTGGAATATTTTCCATAGCCTATAAAAGATGACTCTTGGCCATTGACGTTAACTGGATTTGCACAGAATAATATTTTTATTGTGTATATAATAAAAGTTGGGGTACTCAAACTCGGACTAGATAGATCGATCGATAGATAGATAGAAATAATTGAAGTGTCTGTGTTGACCTGGAAGACACAATAGTGATAGAATAATGCAACAGGTTCATTTGTATTTTCATAAACTTGTAATTTATTAATATATTTATATATGCATCTATATGAAGTGCTTTTAAACAAGTTTTAGTAGACATGAAACCAGAGAAAAATATTAAATGGCAAATTGTAGTTTTTTTTGTTAAATTTATATTGCTGATGGTTTGTAAAAGTTCAAATACTAATTTAATGGCTAAGTTTTACGATTAAATTCAATAATAATAAAAAGGTTTTTCCAATATAATTCAATTTCTGGACTCGACTTGGACTCGAACATTAAGGACTTGGACTTGAGTCCAACTCGGCTCCTTTTGGACTCGGACTCGGACTCGGTAGTTACGGACTTGGACTTGACTAGGACTCGACAAAGGTGGACTCGAACCCAACACTAGTATATACTGTATATAATAATGAGTGTATTTGGAGATAAATTGTAGTTATTATTATGAGCTATATTGAGGTTAAAAATGTGGTTTCAAATGCTGCAGATTGCTGTTGAATTATCTATCAGAAATACTGTGAATTATTTTATAGCTTTAGTTTACATACATAATTCTAACTGTAATTTATACGTATGGCACGTAAATGGCAACCCAATTATAAAATCACTCCTGCCACCTGGAGGAAGACTATTTGTTTTTTTTTTCCCATCCTTCACAGATATAATAAATTCATCCTGCTAACTGTATCAAGTTCCAGATTGTTATCCGTACGCGAGGATTGGTTTATTTAGTAAATGCCCGTGTGATCAGTCTGCTAACGAGGGCAATAACAGGACGCTTTCTGTACACAAAGAGGCAGGTGTGTTTACATGGCCTCCATCAGAACCAGCGTGCTTTTATCTCATTTACACATAATTATATTCGTCTGGAACCTTTGTCACAGACTACAGCGTTCATTTTGTTTGCATACGACACACACATGCGGCACTGTACTTCAATTTATAGACAAACAACACTGTCTGATGTCTAAACAGATTCATTTGACTTGGAAAAGATGTAGTTAGAAGTTTTCATCTTATTCAAATGAAGCCATAAGAATAAAGTACATACAGGATGGTACAAACTCCACATCTAAGACTAGACTTAGTCACGTGAATTGAGTCATGCAAAGTGGTTCACATCTGAAAGTGTGACAGCATGTGAAGAGAAGTATCAATATAAAACTATCAGCATGATGTAGACACAAAAATATATACTCTGCTATAAAGAAGATATGCACAAAGGTATGGAAATAGTACCTGATGCTACAGGGATGAGTATTTATTCATACTGAACAGATTTAACGCCTCTGAATAACTGAAATCATCATAGACCAGATCTATCATGGTTCAAGCTTTAAAACAAATACAGTTTTTTTGTTTTTTTTGTTTTATTACCTGTTATTAATCTTCACAAATCCTTGCCTTTTAATACAAAGAAAAGGTCAGGTCTAATGGTTAAGAACATGCTTTCCCCATTAGTGTTTACGATCATTAACATATAAAAGCCTATACACGTTACTCTGTTTAAATATCAGTTTAATAGAAGAACATTTTTCTCTTTAGATGAAGTCACAGATTTTGCTAAATACATGTTTAGTTATTGACCACAAAAAAGAAAACTTTTATTGGTTTTCTCTCTAAAAATCTTTCACTTTCATTTAACAGGCATATCGACTGTAATAAATTTGATTAGATTACGAAAACGTCTCCGTATGAACACGCGCAGGATTCTGTGTACCGTCTCACTTTTGCGTAAGGACTTTTCACTTACACTCGACTGTAAATGTCCGTCTTGCGTTTACACCAATCGGGGCCTTGTTATTCGCTTGTGCCTGGTCAATCAGCAGGGTAAACAGCTTGTGTTTGCCCAGGCTCAGAGGGGGAGTCCTGGCCACCTGGTCGCACAGTGCTGTGAGCCTGAGGCTAACCTTGGCACCAGGGTCACAAGTGCATGTCTCATTAAAATATACTGCTCAGAAACGGGTGTGCGAGAGGAGAGGGAGCTGTGTGTACGTTTACTGCGGTAATGAGCTGCAGACTCCAGTCAGCACTTCAAAGCTACTAATAACTAGAATTTCCCATTAAAGTTTAACAGTGAATGAAATAATGAATGTTACGGGTTGGCAGTAGGTAGAAAATGGCTCATGCTTGTAAAAAGCTGTGTGGATGATGACAGAGCAGGTTACTGACACCTCTGATGTCATCACGAGCCAGCACTGAGACAGTATTTTACAATGTAGAATAACAGACAAAAATATGACTCAGTGTTGAATTTAAATAAGAAAGAAGATCCTAATTCGAACCGTGAAAAATAAATAATTTATATAAAAAATTAAATATATATAAAAAAAAATCAAATCATATAAAAAAACAGTATCATTTGGAAAATAAGACTTTAAAATACACTGTAAAAAATAAAGATGGCAGAAAAAGATTCCTTAAATCAATCAGTTTGGCTCCTTTCATATTCAGTCCATGATTATTTATTTACGACCATGAAATGTTTTTATTGGTCATGATAAACTAAAGAATGATTTATCATAATTCCACATAACATTTAAGACACTGGTTTATTAATCAGACCCTCCAGGATTTTTTTGTGATTATTGTGGCCAAGAATATATATAAATATTTTAATCTGTGATGATTGTGATGCAATCCCGACATTTTTTGTGATTTTTTTTACTTGAATTGGAAAAATGACAAGCACCTGATTCTTTTTCTAAACTATTACCAGTGAAAACACAAACGTAATTCATTTACATGATGGCCGAACTCAAAGGTTCTGAGGACAACAACCAACACACTCCTAACGAATACACAATTGTCAGACTGTATATTTTTAATTACACCCTCCAGTGTCACCCAAATGAGGATGAGGTTCATTTTTGAGTCTGGTTCCTCTCAAGGTTTCTTCCTCTTCCATCTAAAGGAGTTTTTCCTCACTACAGACACCACAGTCACCTCAGACTTGTTCAATGGGGATAAATACAAACAAACAAACACTTAAATAGATGTCTATTCATCTTAAATTTGTCGTTCTTGTATTTCCTAGTATAATATTAATCTCTTTTATTATGTGTATGTTCTGTAAAGCTACATTGAGACAATGTCCATTATTAAAAGCGCTATACAAATACAAGTGAATTGAATTGAATTGAATGTTCAAAACACATGAATCAAGAGGGCTTTGCAACAGTGATGTCACCAGCTGAACGTGCCCAACTCTGTATAAAATCTGTGCTAAATTTAAAAAATTGCATGCTCCTGAATATCGTGGTGTTACTAAATTCTGCATTCATTTCTATAATCAAAGATTGCGATATTCTGGAAGTTTAGTTTTCTGTGAAACAAGCAAAATGTCCCTTAATCTATACGTTCCTTAGGAAAGCGCTCTCATCACCAGAGGGACGCAGAAAAAGTATTTCCCCAGACTAAATCGAGTACTCGAAAGAACTGAAAATATGAAACCGTTCATCATGTGAGAAGAAAAGAACTTTCTGCAGTTATGTGAATCTAGTCTTCCAAAGATGAACCATCTCAGCTTCTGCTTCAAATTCTCAGCTGTGCTTGATCACATGTATGAATGGAAATGATTCAGCTGAAGATGATTATTCTTCACTTTGGCTTCAAAACGTCTCCTCTGTTGAAATCTGCGTCATGTTAACGTGAAAAGAGATAAACGTGGAATAGCACTACGATACAAACCGTCCTGTAAAATCGTCTTATTTATAGATATAAACTAATCACTAATGGTAAGAATAGCTGCATTGCACGTGAGAAGTTTTGTTTTGATATATTATTAATATAATATTTTCTGGCACTTTTTAAAGTATTGGCATTGATTCTAGAGGAATATTTTCCTGAGTGTCAAGTACGTGAGGCTGAGTTAAGATGATTCAACATAAGTCTAGAATGTAGAGTGAGAAAGGAAATGCGTGTTTATTCGTTCATATAGTCGAAGTAACAGATGTTGGTGTCATATATTTCCATCCTGATGCATCAGAAACAGGATTTCTCAAAGCCAACCGAATGGAAACTAGACATAAAAAACTGACACTGATCAATTATTGCCTTAAAACCGTCCTGCTTGCTTTTTAACCTGTACTTTTACACAGCACAAGACTTGGTACAGAATCATTTCTCACATATCTTTAATCTTTTTCTCTTTTTGTGAGTAAAGTATTGCAGGCTCGGGCTGTCAGAGCCCAATCCAGAGTGTGTGATGGAAGCGTTCTGGCCCATTTGCTTCACCTCAGCTGAAATCAAAGCGAGCAGCGGCAGCAGTGTTCTGGGGCCCCTGGCACCCTGGAGAGAAGCCACGCAAAGCCTCCATGATCCAGCCCTGACAGCACACACAGCGGTTGAAGCCTGCATCATATTAAACAAACCTAAATGCTTCAAGCTGTTACACACTCCCTAATGCAACATTTATGAAGGACCCTTTAATGCGATTTTAAACACACCTTGTCGTGGAGGTTACAAATGAAAATGAAGGTATGCTCCAATCGGAATCGGCAATTCCCTCGAGTATGGGTGGAGCTTATTGATTTACATGAAATATGTAGATATGAATGAAGTGTAGGTGCTGGACACTTACATATAACCATAAAACTATTCTAGAGCTTAATCAACACCATGTGCCATGAAATCTTAACAAGTAAAGATGAATAAAGAGAAAATTATTGACTATTTCTCATTATACAACAAATACAAGCCCATTACCTACCTTTCTAGACTAACTTCAGGTCCAACATCGTCTCACATTTCCGGGCATCCGGCAGAGGACCTTATCCAGAGCGAGTTATATTTTATCTTAATATTTATCTTTATCTCTTATATTTTAGTTGAGGGTTGAGGACCTTGCTCAAGGGACCAAAGGTGTCAGCTTGGTGGTCCTGGAATTCACAAACTTCCAATCAGTAGTCCAACACTTTAACCACTAGACTAGAACATCTCCCACATCATTTAATAATAGCTTAAAAATATCTTAATACTGATGGTTTAATAAAGATTACGGGTTATATTTCTATAAACTGCCCAACTTGTTTATTTTTGGGGGGAAGTTCTGCAACATTAAACATAACTTTAATCAGATTAAAAAAGTTTTTGTGGTACAAGAAATAAACTTCTGGGTGTGTTAATAAAAATTTTGAATCTAATTTAGGTTGGTTAGAGACAGCTTCATACTGAGGTCCATCATGTGACCATGTTGCTGTTTCATTTGCAATAACGGCACACTTCGCATTTTCGTATTTTATTTTATTCCCTACATTCTGTAGGTTCCAGCCTGATTCCAGAACAATAACAAAGCAAACCGTTTGATTCAGAATCCATTTTTATTTTCCTGTCCCATCAAGAGAACTAGTACTGTATTTTGTGTGCTGCTAAAGCTAATCCCTTTGTATAAAAGATGACATAGGATGAACTAAGTGTTACTGTCAGCGGGCCCTTGTCCCGATTGTTAACTCAAAGGGTGCAAATGAAGAGTTTGTGTATCCAAACATCAGTGTTTGTTGAAACATGTTTACACTCCTAGTTCACCCAAGAGTGTCACATTCACACCACCTTTACAGCCCGTGCAGCAAAGCACACGTTAACACAACGCTACTTTGTAGAAAAGGAAAGAAAACGGAACAGGACTAGAGCCAGGAAGCTATGCTGAAAGTTTCTGTACGTTTTGGCACCGCAGGATTAAACAGGTGAGCGGGACGCCGTGCACAGTAGCAGCAGCACAAGCTGATGGCAGTAACACTAATAGAGACTGAGGTAATAGCAATGAAAAACAGCTGCTCCCAGTTTTCCTGCATCATCTGTTCATCTTGGTGTAAAGAACATATTGCATGCATAAGCTCACAAAACCGGTCTGTGCACCTAATCAACAAAAGTGAGATGCACAAACACACAGTACATCTGACTTCACTTAGGATCAGCCAAGTTCATTTCAGGCAAGGCCTTATACGTCGAGCCATAGGATACATCTGGGCTATAAAACCACTGATCACATCCTACAAATCATCGCCTCAATGGATAACATCAACTCTTCCTTTTTCATGCGGCACTCATAAGCACTCTATCATCCTCCGACATACACCGTACCCACCTTTTTCCTACTAGACTGCTCGAGGAAACGTCTATTACAATGCTGTGAGGTTCCAGTGCCACACAAAGTCACACGTTTTCTCCTGTTTCCTTTCTATTTGTTGAAGCCTGATAGCAGCCGAAGCAGACCACTGCCAAGGCATACGACAGGCCTCTGCAGAAAGGATTTCAGCTTATTAAAGAGTTCCAGGCCATGTGGAGTTGATTTCGAGGTGTCAGGGAGATGTAAACGCATCATCTTAGCCGAGTGAAATATGGCATTACACATCTTTGATCTGATGTGGGTCATCTATAGAGCCGGTCTGTCTGTTCAGGAGAACAAGAAGAGTACCTATGAGGATCAGTGAGGAAATGTGTGTTGTATTATACCCACCGTCACAAGCCTGTGTTCCAAAGGACCTGCAGTATCCATATGGAATGCAGGTGGAGCAATCAGCTCTCTCTCATCTTCTTACCATGGAATAGACAGACAATGTTTAAATTATGTCTGGGATGTGGTACATTCAATAGGAAAGAATCGTTTAAATTAAATTTGTTCAATTTCAGATGAAATGATTACATTCGGTTGCATGTACATACAAATAAAAGTCTCTAGTTGGATGTTGATTGATACATTCAGCGTTCATGCATGAAAAAATCCCTAGTAGGGATTTTTTTTTTCCACCAGGCATCTGGTTGAGACGAGAAGTGTGCATCAGGACTGGAATCCCCAGGATGCATCTATGATTCAGTTTTTTTTCTTTCAGATATGACACTTGAGGAACAAACAAAAACCACACATCAAGGGTGGCACTGGAAACTGTACAGTATTTACAGCAGACAGTAAATATCTCTCTGGTCAGGCTGGGTTTAAATTACAAGTTTGGGAAAGAGAACCAGCTAAATTTCTGAGAAAATATCATGGGCAGGTGCAAACAAGTATGATTAAATAACTACATAAATAGCTATAATTACAATTAATACAATTAATATCTTAAATTGTAAAAAAAAAAAAAAAAAATCTAAAAAAAACCCCAAGAATATCAACCAAAAAGCTAAAAACCTTTAGGCCACGCCCACATTCTGGTTTAAATTTCATACAGACACAGACATTTGAAGCACTAAACAGATACAGACGTCGTCACTGCACAACTCGTACAGTCTAGAGGAATATTCAGTCTTTGTGGACTATGATTCATAGTTTGTTTGGTGTTTATTGCATGGTATTTACTTTATATCTCTCTGCCGTCTCTAAAACTATCTTACACTTGTTTCAGGTCTACTGGTGAAAACCCAGTCTTGCCACACTTGTACCGGATCATTTAACTGCTTTCTTTCCCAGAAAAAAACCTGGCTAAGGTTTTAAAGAGCGGTTGTTGGGTCAGAAGCCATAAATTCTAAAGATTAAAGTCTATGAATGATCTCCATCATGTACCAATCTGCCAGCAGTGTATCTTAGAATATAAGCATGGAGTAATCCAGGTCTAATAGGCAGTTTTCTAAAGTATTTTGAGATGATTTCTCTTACATAGCTCAGGACTAGTTCTGAAATTATACTGCCAGTAGTGATTATCAAGAAAACTCTCTTTTCTTTTTTTTAATCCTGAAGACTGGACCAGGCTTAATGTGTGGCAATGAAATAAATTCCTGAACAACGTGCAATTCATACCATTCTAAAGCTCTGATACACTCAACTACTCAGACTTCCCAGAAATCAGACCAAAATAGGCTACCAAGTTTCCCCAAAGCATCACACAAAAGTTCATTTAGAGCAACAGCAAAGCAAGTGTGACTTTAATGAGGTTTTCCTGTGGTGGAAATGACCTTCACGTTCTGATATACGTAAAACTCAGATCCTGGAATAGACTGTGAGATCACTGTGCTCTCCGTGACTGTTTTAGGGACCTGCGCTCAGTTCGCATGTGCACTGCATGTGCAAAACTGAATGCGATATCAAAAGAAGATGCATTTCACAATTTCAAACCTAACAAAACTGACCACGTTTCACCAGTATATAAAACATCCAACAGCCTTTTCTAAAGCACTGGACGCTGGTAAAAGAAATCTGACATGCATTATTATTGTCTTGTACAAGGAGACAGTCCAGACTCCACAATGAAGCGGCAGAACTTGTGAGGCTTTGCCAAAAGTTCAGCACAACAGGCTGCCTTGGACATGTGGTTGGGGTATTGTGAAAGCCTGGACGTTTTCCCCCCCTTCGTTTTTTTTTTTTTTCTAGAAAACAACAGGCAGAAGACTTTCATCATGGTTGAAAGAATACAGTAGATTCTAAGGACCATATCAGAAAGTGCACCTAGACTGAGAGCCTATTTATTCTGTTTTAGACTAACATGGACTCAAGCTGATACATTATAGTGAATTTTATAGTAAACTTCTTTCTGCTTCTTTTTTAAAATAAAAAAGAATAAAACAAATACATGGTCAATCATAGCGAAGGTTTGGATCCGTTTCATATAGCAAATGATATGTGCATTGAGACTAACAACATGGGTTTAGCATACTAACTGCTGCTTAATTAGTGATTTTGGTTTAGAAGATGAATTAGTATAAAATGAAGAATGAAATCCGTAATGAACAAAGAGTAAATATTATAATATATATTTTATATATATATATATATAAAAGACACGGGTCAGAAAACGTTGCACCACCACTACCACTTCTCTATACTCAAAACAGTGTACAACATAATGAACCAGGTGTGTCAGAATCCAAAAAAAAAAAAAAGAAGTACTATTGATTATTAAAGGATTGGGTGGAAATTCGTTAAAAGAATCATATGATGTGATTTAAATGAGGAAAAACAAACCAATGCGCATTACCCACTTCGATGGAAAGACGCGTGAAAACCACGTAGAGGAGCGGAGGCAAAGCGAATAATTCGAACGTCGGAGGCACGTGCGGCGCAAAGGTGTTAAACACTTGACGTCATATATGAGCGACTAAAGAACACGGCAAAAAAACAAAACAACAAACAAACAGAAAAGTCACTTAATGGCCATACTTTAAGATCGATTTGTATCGATTTGTATGTCTCTGTTTGTATATGTTGACATTGACATTAAATAATGATGATGATGATGATGATGATGACAATAATAATAATAATAATAATAATAATAATAATAATAATAATAATAATAATAATTTGAATAACGCAATAAAATACCACAAAAGAATAACAGCACTGTATTACCGCACTGATAATACTGTTGCAGATTATCAACATCAACATCATCATCATCATCATCATCATCAT
>JAOTRN010000048.1:17900674-17910674 GCA_028566695.1 Bagroides melapterus
ATATTCCGGATATTTAGAAACTATTTCTCTACATAAAAAGTTGCTGCTTGTCTGACGTCTCCGCCAAGACACAGTGTAACTTAAAACTGGTCCCTCCTGTGTATTTGTCGGCCAATCAGACGCGATGCGACCTCCCCCTTCATCTATTTAGCATCAGAGACTGGGATAAAGTTTCCAAAAAACATTAGGCAAAAACTTCCTACGGGACGAAAAAGGCTAAAGCTTTAGTGAGGAAGCTTTAGTGCACGTCAGAGCGAAGAGCAAAACGAGAATACAGCACACACACACACACACACACACATAGCGCATACACACACACTCACACTGAGGTGGAACATCCAAACTCCTGAAACCTTTTTTTTCTGTCTGTTGTCATCTCGCACGGATTTACTTTCTCACCACGGATTCAAAGGCGGCGACCGTATTTTCCCCCCTGCCCTTGCATTTCTTTAAACGAGAAATGGAAGAGAGCTCGAGTTCACCCGTGTCTCCGGTGGACAGTCTTGGAACCAGCGAGGAGGAACTGGACCGCCAGCAGCAGCAGCAGCACAGGCGCTTCGCCCGGAAGAGGAGACCGAGTAAAAAGTCGAGTGAGGAGGACAGCTCTGGAGGAAGTCCCGGCTCGGCTAAACGGAGCAAGAAGGCGAGTCCGAGCCGAGCTCAGTCCTACGAGGAACTGCAGAATCAGCGCGTGCTGGCCAACGTTCGCGAGCGCCAGAGGACTCAGTCTCTGAACGAGGCGTTCGCGTCTCTGCGCAAGATCATCCCGACCCTGCCCTCCGACAAGCTGAGCAAGATCCAGACGCTGAAACTGGCGTCTCGCTACATCGACTTCCTCTATCAGGTGCTGCAGAGCGACGAGATGGACAGCAAGATGTCCAGCTGCAGTTACGTCGCGCACGAGAGACTCAGTTACGCCTTCTCGGTGTGGAGGATGGAGGGCGCGTGGTCCATGTCCGCCTCGCACTAGCGACGGCCAACACAGCGGGACTCCAATGCCACATGGGTATGTACAGCTACACAGTGATTTATTTCACACACACACACACACACACTCACACACACACACACACACACACAGAAAATAAAATTGTGTGTGTGTGAAATTGTCAGCTAAATTTAAATATGAACGCTTAAGATTTACATGGATTAAATGTTTTGATCTGCTACTTTGCGCGGTATAATAATAATAATAATAATAATAATAATAATAATAATAATATGATCTGCGTGGTTTTAATTATTATAATAAATTATAATTGAGTTTCAGAAATGGCATTAGTTCAGAATGTTATCAATGGTAAAGACAAATCAATCAAAACGTTTGACACTCGCTTGTTTATTTCTTTCACTTATAGATTATTTTAAGATGTTTAACAAAAGAAGAAATATATGTAATCATGTGAGATTGTGGAATGTCAGTTTATTATTCTTTAGGAAATGTAAGGATGATGAGGAAGAGAGGCACCACAGGAACGCTTCATCAGTTCCTGTAATTCCTGTAGGGTCTATGGAAAATTATCCATCTCCTAGCATATAACAGTAGCTTAAACGCTCTTTTCTGTAAACAATGATGATGATGATGATGATGATAATAATAATAATAATAATAATAATAATAATAAAAGGTTCTACAACAACTGCCTCTCCTTAGCACAAAATACACTAAAGGTCTATACAACTAAAAGAACTGCATTGTACACGGTGGAAAAATAAATGCACTTAAATACACAGTTAGAGTTAAATACAGTTATACATTTAAATATAATTCTGATAATATATTTAAATATATTTAAATCTTTAATATTTTTAATATCTAAAATAATTAGTCTAAATGCCATTTCTTCCTATTTGTAGAAAAAGTTATTTTTGTAAATTATTATTACTATTATATTCCATATAATCAGTCCAGTGGAAACAATATCTTGAAGTTTAGGCACGAAAACTAAAATATATTATAAAACAATAAATATCAGAATATCTTCTAAACTGAAATATATACTGAAATTTGTGAAGACTGGAAATCTGAGACTATTTACAATGGTATGTAGATTTAAAAGAATTTATATATATTTTTAATTAGAATTACAATGAATTTCAGGAAAAAATACCCTGAAAATACAGATTATAAGTAAACAAGAAATCGAATTAGATTTTTAGAGTCTTAAAAAATCATCATAATTATCACGCTTAAAAACTGGACACCGGGAAGTTCTTTGAGACTTTACTTTTGTAACATCAGTTACGTGTCAAATCACATCTTTGTTATATTTTTAATCATTCCATGGTGTTACTCTGTAGAGATATCCCACCATCAGAACATCAATCCATCAAAAGCCGGTGATGAGCAGCGATGATGCCGTTCTCATTCACAGTGTACTGAGTGTATCTGTTGGACTGTGAGGGAAATCTGTGTTTGTGGTGTTTGTGCTTCACATGGCTGAGAGAGCGGAAGAGAGGGCAGGTGTACAGGCTCATTTTCCAAACCAAAATGACTATATTAAAACACGCTGTTGGTTTGCAGTGATGTCATGCCACAGCAGAGTCTGGGCAGCGTGTTTAAAGTGTAAAGGCGTTTTCCTGAAGGCCATGTGCTCCTACTTACAACCAAATCACTTAGTCATTAATGACTTCCCATGCCAATATACTGTATGGCTCTAATACATACAGTAAGAAAACACTAAAAGACTTTCATTTTTTTTAAAAAATAGATATTTGTTTTTAAATGAAAGGTTGAAGTTTTCATGATCTGTCAACGTTTTGAGACATCAGTACGCTAATTAAAGGCGTTTTCATGACAATTATTCCCCCCTTTTTTTTGTTTCTCTCCTCCAGACTGTTTACTTCCACTATTTCTGAAGACACCAAAGGATTTATTGAAGAACCCGTGAAGCTTCATGCCATGACCAAAGACACAATCTGAGCTACGTAAAATGGACTCAAATTGCTGATGAAGCCCCGAGTCAGGGAAAGCTCCACTTCACCTCCACAGAGAGGGAGTCAAGCAGAGCATAACTGATATTTAATCATTTCCACAGCTTAGCCCTAAACGTCCTTATGGTGATAGTAAAGGAAAGCCATCTTCTGCCTTTAATGAAACTATATTTCCCACTTGAAATAGAAGAGTTTATATATAGAGATGTATATGGTTTTTTTGGTAAAGTATTGTACATAATGCTACCTGTGAGTTTGGTCAGCTTTTAAGTCGACCAATACGATTTAGAGCAATAGTTTCCTGCATGGATTACTGCCTTTTTTTTACATTCAAAACAAAAAAAAATCTTTTGTTCTATGCAAGAATTTCAATTTCTGTCCAGTAATTTGTGCTTATTTATTAAAACATATTTTTCGAACAACTAGTTTGATTTGTGGATTATGTAACGTAGAAGATATATTGCTTGATCGATGAATTTTATTATTCGTTTTTTTTTTCCTTGATATTGAATCTGTCCATGTTATAGAGAAAAGATCGATTTCTTATAATTATTAACAAACTGACGGCCGGCGAGCGTAAATTCCTGATCTCTGTTTTGAAATGAACGCTTTTCTTCAGGAGAGAAATATGAGCCAGCGTTAAAGCTTTATCCGTCTTAATAGCCCTTTTTCATTTAAACTGCTTGAGCTGGAGACCAAATTTCTTTGTTAATGACCAAAAGGAGCTGATGTAAAGAGCAGCTTTATTCTCCTTCAGCACTGTATAAATGGAAAGCTGCCACACTTGCAAAGCATGAAATTGTTTACAGCTCATTTTGCTCAGATAAAGATCTGCAGAATAAAACAGAGCGATGTGCCATGCGCTGACTGAGGCTGATAAAAGTGTAAATAAATGTTGTGTGTAGTGCAGAACTAATGATCAACCACAGCGAGGAGATCTTAATCTTCTCCTTCTAGAAAACTGATCATTCACTGTACTTTTATTTCCTTCTCAGTAGTACAATCAAGAACCTTTTAATCGAGAACATCTTTAAAGTAATTTCAGTTGCAAGCAATAATGTATCTTAAATTATTGTCAGGACTTTTAAGTATTTCTGCTTTAGAAGATAGTAAAGATCCACCATGTTTCCCTTCATAGGTAAAAGATATGGTTTAAAGGTACAAAAGTCTTTAAGTTACTTCTCCAGTGATACTGAAAAGTTCAGTTTAGTATTTTATTATTGAGAGTGTATTAGTAGAGACAATCAGTGATGTCCAGTTTTCAAACATTGGCCTTCTTCTTCTTTATTTTATTTATTTATTTTTTTTTTTTAAGGAGATATCCAACAGCAGAAAAGGGGACTTGTGGAATTTAGTTTTCCGTTATACTAATGTGTTGTTGGCCCTGAAAACTTCAGTAATGTTGAGGAAGGTGCGGTTCAGCTTGGACTTCAGTCCTTTAGTCCAAAATTATGTGCACCTGCCAAACTCGGCACTACCACTACATTCTTCTGCTTTACTGGAATGAAGATTCACGTCCCGAGCTTGAATTCTTAAATGCAACAGAAAAAAAATAGACATTTGTGTGTGTGTGTGTGTGTGTGTATGTATGTGGTTTTTAAAAAAAAAAGTAAAGAAAGTGATAGCAAACAAGGAAAAGGTACCTAAGGTCAATAAGGAGAGGATTCTATATGGATCTGTGTGTGTGTGTGTGTGTGTGTGTGTGTAAGAGAGAGGGAGAGTGAGAGAGAGAAAGAATGAAATAAATAAAGAAAGAGAGAGAAAGCTGCATGTAAAAGGCAGTAAAAAGCATTAGTGGTGTGTGTGTGTGTGTGTGTGTTTGTGCGCACGAGGCCTCCATCAGCAGCGTACCATGTACAGTCTCATTATCTCGGTGCTCAGATGAGAGGCTCAGTTCCAGCCAAGAGCCTGAGGGCCACGGGCCACACTTCCAACACTGTGCCAGGCCCAGATGGTTCCCGTAAAAATCAGACGGAAAAAGCAGCAAAAGTTTAATTCGCAGTAAAATGGATAAAGTGAAGGTTTATGCTGTGTGTGCCTCAAAATGGAATTCATTCTGGCTCAGTGTGGGGGGTGGATGCTGGTGTGATAGTGTGACTCACAACTACCTTGTTACTTTCCTTAGACTCTTTGTACTGAAAATACTGAATGTACATTAGACTATTCAAAACTTGCCCGTAACGTTTTTATCAACTTTATTAAAAACGATTATAGGTCATTTATTTTAGTTTACTCTGCATCAGCACTGGCAATAAACTCACAGGAAGTTTAGAAATAAACTCTTTCACATACTCAGAGTCTCAGCGAGAAAACAGTCTCAGTTGAGCCGGGGTTTTAACGTCGTATAACAGCCGTGACTTCTACGTGTCACCTCTGTTGCACCCGTAGCTGCTCTGAATGTATGCTGAGTGCTTTTACTGCCACAACTTCACATGAAAGCCAAAAATTCTCTGTGTGCTAGCCAATATATCTCATGAGAGTTCTGCTATGCTACTCCAAAAAAAAAAAAATTATAGATAAGAGCCAACATCAGGGACATAATCTCCTTGGCTTGGAAAGACTCTCCTTGGGTTGTGGATCTCAAATTCTTAGATCCTGGACAGGGATGACTCTAGTCACAGTCGCTGCACATGTGTCAGTCCTGTTGCTCTGGGGACTGGAAGAAAAGTCTACAGATTAAATCACATGAAGCATGTCTAATACAAGACGCAGTGACTTTTATACCAATCGAAACTGCTCATTATTCACATGAAATAAATAGGATTATATTTAATAGACAGTGACTCTGGATCGCTTGAGGGTTTGGAGATGGTTCACATTAGTGACTTTGATACTTTTGAGCAATATTCATACGCACAGCTACTAAAGCCTTCCTAATCACCGTAGGTAGCGTCGGCTGAACCGTACAGCGAATTTCGTACCTGCTTCAGAAACCAGGCGTGCAGTCGGAGACTCGGACAGAAGTTGCTTGTGTTCAAGCTGCTTTTTCGAACACAAAGAAAAGCGTCTCAAGCTTCAAACTGCCAGAACCATGGCAGAGTGATGAGTACATTATTAGCTAGTAGGGTGTGTGTAGCTCTGAAGATTGTCCAAGGAGCTAGCGGGCCAGAGCCAGAGCTAGCGGGCCATAAATCTGGACTGCTGATCTCAGATCTGTTCAGTGTTTCATATGCACATGAATTTATTTACATGGAGGGGAGTAAAATTAGACCACATTAGTTCTTCTGACCTTGAGCTAAACCTGTAGAAAGCACTCTATTATACGTTAGATGGCTGGATAGTGAGCAGACTTAAGAAGCCAATTGACATTTGGGAATTTGGTGCATACAATCTTATCAGAAAGAGCACTAAACTGTAGCTAGGGTCTGGGGGGTGCACATACTTTTAAAAAGTGTATTTCTTCTGGAAAGGAATGTAAAAATGAATCATTGTGTCTTAAAAATGAATATATAATATATTATATATGACATATAATTAGACATTCATTTCACATTATAAGGTGTTTTGAAGATACATTATATATTTAGACCTTTGAGGGTTTCAGCTGAAGGGTTTAAACGTCGGTCATACAATCCCTAGATCGGAGCCTTCTGTCTGTATAAACTTGTAGATAGTGCTATTGACATATAAACATCTCCAGAAAATCTAGATACTACAGAATATAGTCGTTTGGACTGACAAAACACCCGTGAGAGAATAATAATCTGGCTGTGTTTTCACCAAGAATGTCTACTCAACCCCACTTCCCCCACACCACCATTCCCTCACCACTGCTGGAGAAAGTTCTGCAGCCAGCAAAAGGGGAATCAAACTGGACAAGAAAATGGGTTAAGAACACGAAAGTGGCTGTAAAGATGGCTGTGAATGCAGGTGGAGGAATAAGCAAGCAGGCCAGCCAAGGGAAATTACATCGGCACTCAAAAGGCTTTCCAAGGCCGCAATGTTTGCTCTTGGCTGTTTTTTTTTTTTTTTGAATAATTTTGCAATATACTTCAGCCACCTCTGCTCTCTCATTCCCAGCCCAGTTCCACCCCAAAGGCTTAAACAGCCAGTCATACGATTGCCCAGAGAACAGCAAAAACTCCAGCAAAAGTCTGCAGAGCAGAGCCGGCCTCATAAAACCCTAGGCAGCAAATGATGGATATTACTTTTGAACCATCATCCACGGCATGTCAGTTTAAACAGAAAAGCTGTAAATGTGCACTGCGAGTGTATGTGTAATTCTGGAACAGTAATAAGACAGTCTATTCACAGTGATTTGTAGTAGTTACATAAACGTGTTGATCTCTTGGCTGCTGTGTGCTGTAACTCGATCTACCGAGGCAGAGAGCTCACGTTGGGGCACAAGTCACACCATCACTTTTCCTTTTATTAACACAGAGGTCACTCAGGGTCAGCAAGGTCAGGCTACCAGGAAAGCTGTCTCGGTGTGTCACACACAAACACAACACGGACACTGAAGCAGTTACAAGGGACAGTGAAGGAAGGAATCCAAGAACATTTCCTGTGTGTGTCTTATTTATTCTTTCTCTTTTTTTTAGCCCTTTGTCTGTGATTAAATGAAATGAACAATATCTGACCATTGATGTTAAAAAAGATCCCACGTTTTATAAATAAATATACAGCACATATATACAGTAGCTTATTCTCTTTCTGTAAATTGCTCATTAAAGGGAAATGAAAACTGCAGTAATCTTCATGTGTAACTTACGACCTTTTTATTTAAAGTTCTGTATTTTCAGATATTGAAGCATACCGTTTAGAAAGTATAATCAACTTTATACTGAATATTTATTCTATTTTATAAGATTTTGGCAATAAATAGAACACATACTGTAGAAAGGGTGAACTAAATAAAATATTTACTTACATACATTAACACTCATAGAACACATCACCTACAACTTTATCATCCAACTTCGTCTAAAGTGTCGACTTCAATCATCTCAATAATTCATATTAATGCTAAAATGACATGTTCTTAAAAATAAAGATTCCCTTTTAGGTCTTTGAACAACTTAAACTTTTTTAAACGACTTTATTTAAACCATTTTTCCTGTGCCACGACAAAATGAATAATCATTACATTTCACATCCTTATAACATTAATGAATTTTTTTTTGTATTGTTGTTGAATGAAAAAATGTTAAAGACATTCTGAAACATCTGAAAAATATTTCTGGTACCATTATTTTAAGACGGAAATGAGAAAACTAACATGCTGCTTAATTAACTACAGTGAATGAATCCCATATTACATACTGCTGGAAACTCAGTGTGTGAAATGCTTGTGCTTGGAGCCAGAGAAAAAGTGTGTGTAAAAATTAAGACAGCGCTCAACTGTCCAACTGTTGTACAAAGATTTCACATTATGTGTTGAAGAATCCATTTTTATTTTTTTTCCAGCACAGCAGCAGATAAATTGGTAGCCTGGGCACCTGGGACAAGAACATAATGTTTCAGGGTGAAGAGTTGTTTGTTCATAGTTGCCTGTTGGGAAAAATAGACTGGAAGTCCCCTTTTTGTTTCTTTTTTTGTCATTCAGCAACCAGAGAAACAAAAAAATAGCTTTTTTTTAACTTTCATTTGCTAAACACAGGTTCTTTGGCATATATATATAAACTGTGAGGAAAAAAACTGCACTTCATTTTGAATCTCTGAATCTGCTGCACTACACCCACTGGCATTGATGTCTGGCATGAAAACACTTAAATACTAGATTTTATATTAAAAAAAAAAAAAAAACACCACAGCTGATAGCTAAATTCATGCCAAGGACTCGCAGAATGTTTGTTAAGAGAGAACAGAGATGTTATTCAACCTTAGACGCTTTCTCATAAAACAATAACTCTGTGGAATTTATGCTGGAATATACAAATCAGTGCATTTAGATGCTTGAGAGCAATAAATACTTTTAAATATTATTAAATCACAAAGCCTAGAAACTTTGACAGTAACACAGGAAGCAGTGGAGAGCGTGTTTGTTGTTCTGGACAGGGAAGCAGTCCTGAACAGATTACAGCACAGAGATGTATGTGCTAATACCTTCCTGATGTGAAGTGTTCAGGATAAAAACTAAAAGTCTCTTTCACAAGGTTAGCTGGGGGGGGAGCCGCTCATGCAGATGGGGCTGAAATGAAAATAGCTGTGAGGGGGGTTGAGCTTTTCCTCACTCACTGTTTCATCTCATACAGCAGGAAGGTTGCAGGTCACCTGTATAATGCGAGCGAGCACAACAGGCAGAAAATTGATGCAGCTTTAATTTGCTTGGGCTTCTACACCAGCGAACGTGTAGTTAATGTGAAAAATATGGCTCGCAATGCCTAAGGGCTCCTTTCCTCCGTCTGTGTCTGTGTGTGTGAGAGACTTTCTGCCTGCTGAATCTCTCTTAATGCCCACAGACGGAGCAGACAGTGGAAAGCATTGTGTGAAGGCTGATTATTTACCATTCTCTCTCAGGAGGTGAAGAGCAGACATACTGTGAATGCTGTGATCACATTTTCACTCTCGTCATTTTTTTCTTCCCCCCTCTCATAGCGCGACCTTCAATGCCTTGCCACATTCCAGCAGTGAAGTCTCACCTGAGAACACGCAGCGATGGGTCAGTAGGCAAATATGCTCTCTCCGTGCCTTTGCAGGCTGGGTGCTGCTTTCTAGACTAAACACACAGCAAGACAAGCAAACGTAGCCCAGCTTTCCAAATACGGCATGCACAAGGCCAAGGCCTGAGCAAGACCGGTCAGTCAAACTATAAGACAGCACATAGCCGCTCTCTGATAAATGATCCGAATAGCTGTCTGGAATATCTGCATATCAGTAAAGCAACAGCGCAGCACGAAAACCACAACCACCTTGACTTAGATCTTAAAGCCAGATGAAGAATTAAAGTCACTATACCTGCACTGAGAACGTGTAGAAATAAAATAGATGTTTATTTAACTGATGCAGTGTCTGAGTCAATACGGTCTCAGTCGAGATGTAAGAAAGAACAGGAAGAAAGACAAAACCCGGACCAACGAACTCCTGCCTTTTTTTTCTCATTTCCAACGGAAAATTCTTCATTGTT